>CAUYSK010008661.1:0-16942 GCA_963575035.1 Avahi laniger
GGGAGGCATCAACTTACCAGACTTCAAACTTTATTATAAGGCTGTAGTAATCAAAACAGCTTGGTACTGGCACAAAAATAGAGCCATTGACCAGTGGAACAGAACTGAGAACCCAGATATAAAACCGTCCTCATATAGCCATCTAATCTTTGACAAAGCAGAAAAAAACATACACTGGGGAGAAGAATCCTTATTCAATAAATGGTGCTGGGAAAACTGGATAGTCACATGTAGAAGACTGAATCAGGATCCACACCTTTCACCTCTCACAAAAATCAACTCACGTTGGATAACAGATTTAAACCTAAGGAGTGAAACTATTACAATTCTAGAGGAAGATGTTGGAAATACTCTTCTAGACTCTGCCAGGACCACAGAATCCTCACTTTACCCATCTCCCAATCCCTAATGCCTTCTACCCACAGGTAAACAATATTGTCATTTATATAAGGATATATTAATTTTGTTTAATTGGCCTAGGCAAAGAATTTATGAAGAAGACCCCAAAGGCAATCACAGCAACAATGAAAATAAATAAATGGGACCTGATCAAATTAAAAAGCTTCTGCACAGCCAAAGAAACTGTCACAAGAGCAAACAGACAACCTACAGAATGGGAGAAAACTTTTGCATGCTACAAATCCGATAAAGGGCTGATAACCAGAGTCTACTTAGAACTTGGGAAAATCAACAAGAAAAAATCAAACGACCCTATCAAAAAGTGGGCAAAGGACATGAACAGAAATTTTTCAAAAGAAGACAGAATAATGGTCCAAAAACATATGAAAAAATGCTCAACATCTCTAATCATCAGGGAAATGCAAATTAAAACCACAATGAGATATCACTTATCTCCAGTGAGACCGGCCTTTATCAAAAAGTCCCAAAACAATAGATGTTGGCATGGATGCAGAGAGATAGGAACACTCATGCACTGTTGGTGGGATTGCAAACTAGTGCAACCTCTGTGGAAAGCAATATGGATATACCTTAAAGAGATACAAGTAGAAGTACCATTCGATCCAGCAATCCCATTACTGGGCATCTACCCGAAGGAGCAAATGATGCTGTATAAGAAAGACACCTGCACCCGAATGTTCATAGCAGCACAATTCACAATTGCAAAGATGTGGAAACAACTCAAGTGTCCATCAATACATGAGTGGGTTAATAAAATGTGGTATATGTATACCATGGAGTACTATTCAGCTTTAAGAAACAATGGTGATATAGTACCTCTTGTATATTCCTGGATAGAGCTGCAATGTATTCTACTAAGTGAAGTATCCCAAGATGGGAAAAACAAGCACCACATGTACTCATCATCAAATTGGTATTAACTGATCAACACATAAGTGCACATATGGGAATAACATCTATTGGATGTTTTGCAGGGGGGAGGGGGAAGGGGGAGGAGGGGGAGGGGACGGGTATATGCATAAACAAATAGTGCAATGCGCACCACCCAAAGGATGGACATATTTGAAACTCGAACTTGGGGGGGAGCAAGGTCAATATACATAACCTAAACATCTGTACTCCTATAATATGCTGAAATAATAATAAAAAAAACTACAATGAGCTGTCATCTCAACCCAGTTAAAATGGCTTTTATCAAGAAGACAGGCAATAACGAATGCTGGCAAGGATGTGGGGAAAGGGGAGCCCTCATACACTGTTGGTGGGAATGTAAATTAGCATATCCACTAAGAGAACAGTATGAAAGTTTCTCAAAAAACTGAAAATAGATCTTCCATATGACCCAGAAATCCCACTGCTGAAAATATATCCAGAGTTGAGGAATTCAGTATATTGAAAAGATATTTGTAGTCCCATGTTTATAGCAGCACTATTTACAATAGCCAAGATTTGGAATCAACCTAAGTGTCCCATCAATGAATAAATGGATAAAGAAATGGTAGCACATACACAGTGGAATATTATATACCCCCAAAAAGGAATGAAGTCCTTCCATTTGCAACAACATCGGTGGAACTGGAGAACATTATGTTAAGTGAAGCCAACCAAGCATAGAAAGACAAATCTCACATGTTCTCACTCATCTGTGGGAGCTAAATGTTAAAAATAATTGATCTCATGGAGACATAAAGTAGAATGATGGTTTACCAGAGGCTGGAAAGGGTCACAACATTTTAGGAGGCAATAAAGTGGGAATGGTTAATGGGTGTAAAAACAGATAGATAGAATTAACAATATTTGATAGCACAACAAAGTGACTATAATCAATAAGTTAGTGTATTCTTTAAAATAGCTAAAAGAGTGGAATTGGAATGTTCCTAATACAAAGAAATGATAAATGCCTGAGGTGGCAGATACTCCAATTGCCTTGGTTTGATTAATTTACATTGTATTCCTGTATCAAAATGTCATTTGTAGCCTATAAATATATACAACTATTATGTGCCCATAATAATTAAAAATTTAAAAAGGTTTTTAAAGTAATACAGGACATATAAGGTTAATTTATCATAATCATATTGATACTCTATAGTACCAGGCATTTTATTGACAGAATTGTGTGATTCCTTTTTTAATGACTGTAACAATGTAATATTCTCTAATAATGTCTGCCTAGATTAGTATTATTCCAGTTTTCAAACTGAAACACTATATTTTAGGAAATATAATTTATTTTTCAAAAAATTTGGTACATAAACTATCTACAGATTCTTGATGTGTAGCTCTCCAAACAACTTTAAATTCTAACCTTTCCATTTATATTATACTATATATACTAGATATACATGTATGATATTATTTTGTATTTGAATGTATATATTGCAAGATTTTAAGTAGAAATATTACATAATACAATTAATACATTTATGACAATCTGAAATGATTCCAAACTATGTGTAGTCAACTAACCACTTTACATGTTGTTTTCTTTTTAGAAAAGAAAATCCTGAAAGAAAACAAAGAACGAAATACTCCAGAATTTCTAATAGAACTGTAAGTACTTTGCTGGCACAATAATTATTATAAATCTTCTGTAAAATTAGACCTTACAAATGTCTTTTATAGAAATATTCACTTTTCTATTTTCTAAGATAATAAATGAGCATAATAAGCAAGTGGAGCCTTCTATAATTCAATTTCAATTTATTGGAGTAAACTGAAAATCATTTGTCCCATAATCCTCTTACATAAGAGGGCAAAGTAATCTTTGTGATGCATCCATGGAGCAGAAAATGTTTATGCTGACTCCATCTTATCTTTTGACTAGCGTTGTATCATCTTAAACTCTAAAGAAGAAAACAGTGATAAGTTAAATTAATCAAAGTGCCTTACTTTCTCCGTATGTAATATGAAATTTAGTTTGAACAAAATTTTAAATAGTATTTATATGCTTGGTTTGTTTATAGTCATTGAATTGGAATTATTAAAAAATGACAACCATCTGCAGGCTTAAAATCTATAACTTGTTCTCCTCAGTACATTTTTTTCCTAATCTTCTCACAACTTAACTATTAAATGTTTTTCCTTACTTAGCTATTATTTCATAGTGATAATAGTTTTCCTAAATATGCTTTCATTTAGTATAATTAAGTACATTTTGATGCCATCCTTGTGGTAGAATTGGTGACATTATAAAGATTTCCAATATGCAGACATTTATAAATTGTGAATGTGCAAATATCAAAAACAATAAAATAAAGATGTAAAAGCAAAATCCATATTTATGACCCACGTTGTATCACTTTTGGTACCATTGAGTTTGAAAATGCAGTTTTCTAAAATTTCAAACAGAAATATTAGAGTAACATCTAATGAATTAGTAAAATAAAAAAATCTGTATCTTCAAATATATCAAAATAGACTGAATTTAATGGAAAGGATATAAATTTGATATAAAAAATAAAAATTCATAACTAAATTTTCTAGGATGTGTATAAATCATACTTACATAATAAAATTTTCTAGCCCTCAGAGAACTTTGCACAAATCACATCTTAATTTTGAATGATTAAGTATAATTAATCATGGTTGTGATATATACATGAAATTTATCTGTAATCCATTTTATTTATTTTTGAGGTATGAGAGGGTCAGGGAGAACAGATGTTTCTTTTATTTGCCTGTGTGAAGATTATTCATGTGCAGCTTAACTTTACAAAGAGCATTCTACAACATCCTTTCTGTTGTAGTTATGGATAGCCACACACTTGAAATTTTTAAATCAGAAATTTATAAAATCTATAATTTAAAATTTTTACACTTTCAAAAACTGCTTCTTGATTTAAAAAATAAACTCCAAATATATGAAAGGCTGTTTTGAGTTTTCAGAGCAGATTATGGGTATATGTTTACATAGTTCTGCATACAAGAATAATTTGAAGAATTGGATTTTTCTATCATATACAGCAATTTTTTAAAAATTTGCCAATCTTAGTGAGTTACAATAAATGAAATAAATAAGAAATTTCTTTTTAACTTGGATTTTTTTCCATCATCTTGCTAACCTAACAGAGTAAACTAAGTCATTCAGATAAAACGTAAACATTTCTCAGCACCTAGAAGATTGACACTTAAAGTTTTGTTTTTATATATATAATTCAGTTTTTAAACATAATTTCGATTCTGTGTATTACTCATTGGAAAAAGGTTGCATCTAGGGTGTAACCTACATGAATTCTTTGATTTGAAATGTAATTTTCATAATTGTATTGAAATAGGATTTAGTGTGGTATATGTTGAAGGGATCTCATTTAAGTAATGAGATTGTCTGTTCATTTGAATAAGCCTAGAGAAAATAATGCACATGTTTCCGAGGAAGAAATTTTTTCTCTTCTTGGTACATTTCTGTGGTTGGAGCAGTTTTTCTTCTCAGATTTGAATTGTCTATTATTTAACAACTATATGCTAAATCACTCATAAATAGCATGCAAAGAAAAATGACTCTTAATTAAAGCCCATATAATACAAAGTAAAGTTTAATCTTTAAGATTCTATCAAACATTTATGAAGAGAAATACTGTGAATTAAATGAAATTTTAGAAGTGACTACTTCTTATTTTTTATTGATAGACTTTGCCTGTGTTGCTAGCCCATGAACAATGAATGAGCTTTTAAGAAATTGTATTTGATCAAAACTTTATAAATGAAAGATTTTTAGCATAGGAAATTTTCACAAACCTCCTATAATTTTGCTTTTAAACCCATAGATTTAAAACAAGTTGGTAATCGATTAAAATATTACAAAATATGATGAAAGAAGTTTAGAGCTCATTGCATTTTAGAGCTCACAAGAAGATTTTGTGCTTAAGAAAGATAAGAAATAGAAGATAAAAGATAAGAACATAAGGTATATTCTTATAAGAAGACAAGAAAAAAAAGACCATTGGAAAGTTTGTTTTAAAATACAGTTGGCCCTTGAACAACAGAAGAGAGTTTGGGCACCAACCCCCATGCAGTCTAAAATTCCACATCTAATTTTATACTCCCTCAAAACTTAATTCCTAATAGCTTAGTGTCGAACAGAAGCCTTATTGATGACAGACAGTTGATTAACTCATATTTTTTGTTATATGTATACTGTATTATTACAATAAAGTAGGCTAGAGAAAAGAAAACATTCTTAAGAAAATCGTTTTAAAATGAAAATATATTTGCTATTCATCAGTGGAAATGGATCATCATAAATGTCTTCATCTTTGTTGTCTCCACGTTGAGTAGGCTGAGGAAAAGGTTCTTGCTGTCTCAAAGGTGACGGAGGAATAAGAAAATCTGTGTATAAGAGGACACATGCCATTCCAAATGCATGTTGTTCAAGGGTCAACTGTAGTTACTTTCCTCTTGACAGCGAAACATTCAATGGTACATTCAAGAATTTCATGAGTCTGCTTACTATAGACTCTGATTACACTGGATAATAAAATTAAATATATGGGGATCTCTACAGTGTTATTAGTAATATCAAAGGGGATGTATTTTTAAAAACCATTCAGTTACTCAGGCACCTTTCTTGGAAACTATCATATTCTCCTAGATTTTCTGAATGTCTTTAAATACAATTGGAAGTTGATGTTCTCACTCAAAATGTGACAATTATTAACAACCTAGCTTTCCTGGCAAACTAAATAGAGCAAGAAGTTTTCAGCAAGAATGATTCTAATGGAAAGCATATTTTAACCAATAAAACATGTTATAATTCATAGAGAACAAATGTTATTTGCAAATGTCCCTTACAAATTGTATTTAGCCCATCCTTCCCTATTTGAAGTAACAAAACCCTATAATGAAAAAATGTAAGTGTGTGTGTGTATGTATGTGAGGGTGTAATAGCAACATAGAGCTAGGAGATAATTTAGAAGCTATCTAGTCTAATATTTTCATTTTATAGAGATTGCCTCTTCTAAAATTCTCATTTATACAGGACCTGATAGGTCAAATCATTTACCTAAGCTCTCATATCTAGTGGCACAATTGAGAAAAAATCTGTCCTAATTAACCACCCATTACATTTTCTATCTGCCATATTGACTGAAAAGGCTGATATAAAAAAATGAGGGTCTCAGAACTATTAAAGAAACCTCTCCAAATCTAAACTTCTTTCAACCAAAACTTTAATGAAGTTTTATATAAATAATTATTTGTCTAGTATCTACCTGTTTAAAATTTTATTTTGATATACTTCATTAGGATGATGTGTATAGAGGGAATATACATGCATACACATATATGTACACATACATACATATGTGTACATATATATGTACATGTGTATGTACACATTTGTATACATATATGTGTGTATGCATGTATATCCTCTGTATACATATCATCCTAATGAAGTATATAAAAATACATATATATATATGTAAATAAAGAGAGAGTTAGGTAATGTGAATTTTGGCTTCTTCCAACCACCCTTCTCATGGCAAAGAATCTAGAGCATAGGGGAACGTGATAACATTCAAGATTAGACAGCTAAAATACTACTGGACAACAATACGTAGCAGTACATACATACAACCTGCCATCAGCAACAGTTCAGCAATTACCTCGCTGATTCTCTGTTTTCTCATCTGTCTGGATAACGGAAAATGTCTGCTCAGTCTACTTTCCAAGGTTCTCTGAGACCAAATTAAATATATGGGGATCTCTACAGTGTTATTTTATTATAAATTCTGCTTATTTTATTGTTGTATAAAAACTTATGTTATTGTAAAAAGAAATTCTTTTTGGAAATTTTTGGAGTACAATGTCTCATTTTACAAGGGTGTGTTGCTGATAAAACCAAAGCTGTTGATTGATTTCTGTTTTAGATAATAATAGTCATCCAGAAAAAAAATTCCTTCTTCTTGAGTTTATAATTTATTCTTAATCCTGATCGACGATCTCTCACACAAGCCTAAAAGAGTTTATATATAAAAGGAAGGGAATTAAGAAATGAAAGGGAACATTTATTGGGCTCTTATTTGGTATTATGTATTCTAGTAGGCATAGATTTCAATTTATTTAATTATCAAAAGAACTCTCCTATGTTGTTATGGTTTTATAGATGATGAAAATGGGGTCTGAAGCTTTATAAAGTTAGCCTAATTAGTAAGCGGCAGAGTTACCAGTTGAACTCAGGTCTGTCTGGGACAACTGGTGAAGACAAGGCATATTTCAACATCCTGTATGAATGAAGGCATGGTGGGAGAGGTAGAAAAGTAAAGAGCATATCACTTTTTAAAATATCATTTGTCTATGCAAAACACTTAATGTGCACATATGACTTTACTACTCATCATCATTAATCATCAGATTGCATCATGCATATTTGTTCTTCAGATGCTAAAATTAAACTATGATAGGAGAACTTAATTGTTAAAGACAGCTATCTTTAGATAGGAAAAGTAGAACCAAAATCAAATGGATTATAGCCTTAATGATAAACACTCACCTAAAGGAAAAGAACAATATTCATTTTGTTCGTAAGGCAAATAACAATAAAATGGATGCTGACGCTATGTATGTCTTAGATATTTATGCATCTAAACTTATTCTCTTTAAAAACTTTGATATAACTTTGGAAATTTATTCCTTTATTCTTCATTCTTTATTCAATAATTGCTATTGAGTACCTACAGTATGCATTGTTCCATGTGTTAGAGATAGAGGAGTGAACAAAGCATAGTCTTTGTTATTAAGTAGTTTATATTTTAAGTAATTACTTCTTAAAGAGTAACAGTACTATTGACTTATAGGAATAGATTTTCTTTAAGATACTCGTCTGATTAACCATGATAAGATTACATTATTTTTTTATCCATCAAATTATCGAGTTTTGTCACTTTCCTTGGGATATTGGATAAAATGGGGTTTCCACAATCATCATCATTCATGAAGAAGCTAAACCATATTTCATGACTTAGGTTATATTTTCAAACACCAAAGAATAATCTTTTATAATTTGATTATAACATAGCACTGGCTTTGGAAATTCTCTCTCTAGGTTGAAATACCAGCTCCACCACTTGTTAGAAATATATGCTCTCTGTATGTTTTAATTTATCCATCAAGTGATTGTGGTAATCAAATGGTTAAATATGTGCAGTGTCTTTGTTTATGTAACAGTGTCTTATTGATAGTAGATACTTTATCAAAGTTAGTTTTAGTTGATAGAATTCAGTCCATTATTTCTAGAAACTCTTATTAATCTTTGATTTGAAAGCTCTCATTGATATAGTCTTTATTTTGAAAATGTTATCTTTCATGATTCTAAAATATAAATTATACAGTTACAAACAAGATGAAGTAAAAATTATTGAAAATCAGCATTTATGCTTTCAAAAATATCATATAAAGTCCAAAACTAATAATACTTTAAACCAAATGATTCAGCTATCTGAATAACTAGTATTGATCTACTGGAACATTCTGATATATTTACTTATTTGTCTGCACCAGGGTATTGTTTGGGGTTGCATTATTCTCTGATCTAGTTAAGGATGTCTTAACTACACAAAAGAACTATGTTCAAATCCTGTTTCTGCCACTTACTGTGTGTCTGCAGGAAGACAAAGTAAACTCTTGGCCCCAGGGCCCTCATCTATAAAAATGAAAATAAATCCTATTTTATAGGTTTTATATGAGAATTACAAGACATGTTTATTAAATGCTTATTACAGAAGTTAATATGGTAACATTTGTAAATATTAATTCTGTTGTTATAGTTGCTATTTAAACTTATCTTCTTTGCAATATCAGAGGGGCATTCTTTTTTCAAATGTATTTTAAATTCACATCTTTTAAAATTATAAAATATATACAAGTCTTTGTGGAATAATGAGGAAGGGAAAGTATGAAGGAAGAAAGAGTGAAGTTGGTTAGAAATCTTGAACACAAGATGCAGTTTGGATTTGATACAGTAGGACCTAGGCTTGCTTTGGGAGGAGTCCACCATGAGCCCTCTCCTTGACGGCCTCTTACTTCTTAAAGCAAATACAAAAATTAGACAACACCGATAGCATGACTGACTCCCTTTCAGAGGTCAAAAGTAAGTCTTGAGACGTTTTGACAGCGTTCATGGCCCTATAAGTAAGCTGAATCAGTAAGCATTATAATGTGAAGGATACCAAAAAGGCTCTCTACGTTTCTCCGAATTACTTCCTTTGGAGTCACAAATGGGGCCATTTTCTCCAGAAAAAAGTAAACTTAACCAAATTGTAGGCTAAGTAAGTTTCCAGAAATAAATTATATCCCACACACATGTGCACTATTTTAAAGTTAAAGCAGTTTCATGTCATTGCATGACAATTCTCATTTTAAAAAATTAATAAAATTTTGTATGTGATATCTGAAATCACAAAACTATTCTTTCACCAAAGAAATCTCAGACAACAAAATTGCTTATTTTATAGCTTTTTCCCTTCATGATACAGAATATTTTAGGAGTTTCTCCTCATTTTAGTACCTCAGTAAATTATCTTATCTTGAAAAATTTCATATCCACCATTTTAAGTGGCTTTATTGTTTGAGTCATTCTTCTGAAAATACCATAAAAATCCCTATATAATACTGACATGGGCTGTTAATACTAACACCACTTCCCCTTTTAATGTCAAACCTTATGACTCTAAAGACAAGCATATCTCAATCTTAATAATAACTACTCCTATTTCAGCAGAAAGTAATTTATGGTAAATATTTTATCGCTTTTCTCCTTTCTTTAAAATGTAATCATTAAATATACAGACAAGTTTATTTCTTTCCTATTCTGAAATATGAAAAATCTGGTTCAGCATATGCTCCACTGTACATATCATCAAGTTATGTCCCCTCTCCTTATAGTCAATATGAATTGCTTACCCTGAGATTGTTTTTGTTTTTGAATTTCCAAAGAATTCTGGCAAAGCCTACATTTACGAATTTGTACAAAATATTTCAGAAAAAATATCTCTAAACAAATGCTTAAAATACATTGCTTTATAACTCCCAAAATATGATGCCCACAAGTGATATTATATGAGTCTTCAATGGTCTATAAGAAATAATTCTTAGTAGTTTTGCAAGTTGTTCCGGATTTTTGCTTATCCATTTTATGTTTTCATGTAGCAGTGGCAAAATTTGCTATAACATCTCCTGGGATGTTATTTTTTATTTGGTATGTAACATTTGAACTATAAAGGATTTAGTCCTAGACCTTCCTTCTCCTTTGAACTTTAAAATATTTTTTCCAATTTTAGACAAGGTTTCCTTAATGCTTTTAAATTATGTCTTGGAACATCATATATGTCATAGTACTCATAATATTATTGCATTATAGAATACAAAAAATTTTTCTTGATCTGAATTGTGCCTATTCACATAATTCTATGAAAAATGAGTTTGCACAATTATATAATTATGAAAATATATATTATTTCCAATTGTGATGAGAACTGAACAATTATCAATGTGTTTTATAAAAGGCAAGACCACATTTGCCAATAAATATAGTTAATCTCAAACTTATGAATGAATTATATAACAAAATTTATTTTAAGATGTTTGTTTTCCATTTCATAAGATGAATGTTTGCCCAGAGTGGTAGCACATATCTGTGAAAACCCACAGGTTACACTGAACCACAATATTTATAGCATTGGGGATGGTGACTATATGAATAAGAAGGAAACATGGAGCAAAACATTTCTCCATTTTTCCTGATACTCAATTGACCCTGCCCAAAATTTCAAAAATAACTGAAGCCGGCTTTTCACATAACAGCCTCTCTCTTTTGCATCTTTTCTTTTTTCCCCTGAAGTAATTGTTCCTATCTGATACTCTCCAGCTGTCTTTTCTTTAAAGTGGTTTTGGCTTCAAATTTCCTAATCCAGCTTTTCTCTTCATCAAAATGCTTCAGTACAGCTGGTATGGGGAAACTTCTAAGAAAAAAATAACTGGGTCAAAGTATTAACACCAGAACTGCCTCCAGGATCCCTCTGTTTTCCCCTTCCCCACCCCTAGCCCACAATTGTTAACTTAAATAAAAAATGACTTAAGGATTTTTGGGCAGTGTGAGGTCCTGGAGTGATAAACATAGATGGTATGGGTGGAGATACTTGGGGACAGGAACCAAGATAGACCGGGCTCCAGCCCTAGAGGCAGCATCCCTGCCCTGTTTTTAAGCTGTTACATTCTCTTCCAGTCCTCTACTTAGAAGCCCATAGTTTCTTTATTTTAATACCTGCAAGTTTTCCCACTGGGTCTTGCAAAGCTTGTAATGAAAGCCCTGTCAATGAGGTATAGTAGGTTAGAGATTATCTGTGCTTCTTCATTTCTATAATGTAAAATTTAAATGTAAAGTACATGATTAAATAATATTGTTTATCTATATTTTAATTTTAATTCCTTTAAGTATCCAAAATATAAAAACATCCATTATGAAGTATATATTTAAGTGTTCCCTCTATATAAAGGAAATAATTTTATCTATACCACTGTTTGTATGTGAAGAAAGTAATCTTCGAATTTTAATTTTCAATTTTTATCATAACCAGATGTAAATATAATTAATACATTTTCCATAGTATTCCCACTACCAATGAACAAACAAATGCTGTGCTCTTTCTGTGTTGACATCAACGATTGTGGAAGTGGCGTGCTGAGGTCAGGCCAGACCTTTGCACATGGTTATACCAAGCTATTGTCAGGTGGCACCAGCCAGCGAATGCCTCTGACCTAGGATTTGTGCAAACAATAGCAAATGCCATTAACTGAACACTTTGCTCCCTGATGAGCCCTTCACATGTTATTTCATTCCTGTGAAGTGCTTATTCATATTCATGTTTCATAAATGAGACTGAGATTCTAAAAGGCAAACTAACTCGCTCAAAATAACATAGCTTATAAATCTTGAGCCAGATGCAGACCCAGGTCTATATAATGCTAAAAATCTGTTCTCTTAGACATGCAAACTGTTTCATGGGCCCACACTAAAATAATATTTGATGAATTTCTCTTTGTATAAGACAGTGAGCTCCACAAGCGTGGTAGGCAGATCATCTTCATCTCTCAGAACCTAACCCAGCGTAGGCGCTCAATGCTGGTTGAACCAAAAAGAAAACTTTTTCACTCAGATCTATCATGGCAGTAGCTTTATTAGAAGTTCTTTGTTCTCTTATTTTTCCCTTCACAAAAGTTAGATTAATCTATGTTCCCCAAATGCTCTGTAATAAAAAGCTTTTATTTTCAAGAGCTATATCTTTAGCCTTTATACAAATCTATAGTTAATTTTGGACTTTTTTATGGTGGTAAAATATATGTAACATAAAATTTATCATTTTAACCATTTTTAAGTATACAGGTCAGTAGTATTAAGTACACTCATGTTGTTGTGCAACCGTCAGCATCATCGATCTCCAGAACTTCTTCACCTTCCCAAACTGAAACTCTATAGACATTAAACAATAATTCTCCGTTCCCCCTCTCCCCAGCCCTGGCAACCATCATTCTACTTTCGGTCTCTATGAACTTGACTATTCTAGATACCTCAAATAAGTGAGATTGTACAGCATTTGTCCTTTGGTAAGTAGCTTATTTATTTAGTATAATGATAAGGTTCATCCATGTTGTAGCATGTGTCAGAATTTCCTTCTTTTTTAAGGTTAAATAATATTCCATTATCTGTACATATCACATTTTGCCTTTCCATTCATCCTATAATTTATTGAATAATGTAGTTGTCTGAAGTGGAATCTTATTGCCAAATCCCTAAAGAAAGGATATGATGCAAATATATAAAATGTAATGAGCTCATAATTTATAGGACATCTCTCTTTTTATATCATAAACCCTAAAGTTAATCATGGAAAACTAGTTCAGTTTAGACAATCAGCAAAAGAAATAAATGGGTTTAATGTAATTTAGGACTTATGAGTCATAAATATGCTGCATTTTAGCTGCTCAGACTAGAAGTACCCAGTCTTCATTTGATTATCTGTCTTTATACATTGACTGTTCTTTAGAAGATTTGTGAAGTTAGGAATACTTCTAAACTGCCATTTCTATAAAAGTAAATAGAATAATGGAGAAGGAAGCATTGATTCAAAGTAGGAACGTAAATTTATAGCCTTCAAATTTTCTATTACTATGATTTAACTTCTAATCTGTGTATTATGGAATATTATTCAAGAATTACTGGCTGATTCTTAATAAGAAGGAAATAATCTATTTTTTAATATTAACATTTTCAACAAACATTCATTATGTGCTTACTAATAATTTTATAGCTAGCATTTATTAAATTCAAGATACTCACTCATACACACATATTATATAACCTCTAATACATAAATGTTATCCTGAAAGTACTGAAAGGTTGACACCATCACCATTTTACAAATGAGGAAGCTGAGGATTAGAAGGGTTGTATGACTTTCACAGTTCGTAACTGGCAAAGTTGGAAATTGAGAACAGGACTTCTAGATACAAGGCTGTCGCACTGCCCCCTCAGACTTGTCCCTACATGCCATGCATGGTGCTGGGCAACAAAAATGAACAGGAAAGTCTCCATCCTGGAACAATTCACATTATAGTGGGTGGACATTTTTACATAATTACAATATAATAGCATGAAAATAAGGAGTGCTTTGGAAGCCAGCAACTGGACATAGCTTAATACTATCTGGAAAGCTTTAGAGAGGAAAGGGTGTTCTATCTTGACCTTACATGACTTACTTCCATGCTGGTTTTCCATTTTAATTGGTGCATAATTTAGTTAAGCACATGGTACCACTGGTTAAAGTTGAGGCTATAATGAGATCATGAAGGTTAAATTAAAGTGTTTGAAGTTTATCTCTTAGCAGTGGAAAAGTGTTTTAATGTTTTTGTCCTTGTTATTTTTTTTCTACTTAATCTTCCATTCTGTAGAAGCTCCAGTAATAGAATAAAGTAGTAGGCAGAAAAAAAATAAGTTAAAAAATCCTTTGATTAGCTTATGCTAGCTTATTTTAATGTTCTTGCATTATAAAAATGATTAAAGATTTAAGCGTATGACCTTGTATCTTGTTCAGAACTGTCACATGTCTCAGGTGCTCCTCAATAACACGATCCATAATAACGTTTCGTTGTTATTTTCTGACCTGTTAGGTGAAGCACTAAAGGCTGCTTCCCCAGGTCTGTGTTACTTAAGTTACTGTAGTGAGGAAATTTCGCAGAGCTGTCATGCTTTTGGTTAATACAGTTTTGTGTTTTGCTTTGGAAAGACAATTCTGATAGTGTCCTATTGATTCAGATGTTTTCTGACAGAAGCTGCCTACCAAGTTTGCCTTCATTGACTTTTCAATGTTCTGTTACAAATAACTTGCATGTACAATTTGATATCGAAGAGCCCAGAAGGTTCCCCACTGTGCATGAAGTGGGAGCAGCCCTGAGCCATGGGGTGGTGAGAGCTTATTATCATTCTGAAAATCACCCACTTGTCCTGGACTGCTGCCATAAACGGAGTTGTGTTTTCTCTGTTATTCTCTTTTCTTCTCCTGCTTATTTTATTCTTCCAGACATTCCAGTGCACCTCTTATCCTTTAAAGGTTTAAACATTGTTCTTAGAACTCTCCCATGCTGACTGAAATTTGAAATATAAAGTGATAGGCATTTTCTGATTTTTTCGAACACCTAAAATATAGCTTGAATTGCAAGTACTTGTTTTGTTAGAACAGTTTAAAAGGAATCTTTTTGTGGGATTTTTCTAAAATTGTGGATGATTAGAAATGTCTGTTGTAATCATAATAAAAATAACTACCATTTATTTAATGCCTACCATTTGCCAAGATCTGTGCTTAGCAATTTTCATGTTATCTATAATTTTGGCAATTCTGCAAGGAAAGTATTATTACCCCATTTTGCAGATGAGGGAACCAAGACTCTGAGAGGCTTATCTTAGTGACTTGCCCAAGATAAGAGTAATTACTTCTATCTTTCTAATTATGGTTGACTTTTAGTCATGGAAAATGATTGTAACCTTGTTTGGATTTGCAGAGCACTTTACAGTTTACATAACAGTTAAAAGGTACCACTTCTAACCTCACAAAACTGATATCTGTATTTTGCATTTCATCCTACTCTTTGTGAGACCATCTTAAGGCTCTAGATTCAAAAATGGATAATGGATTTCCTTGTGCTGAAATAGGATCCTTTGTTAAGTTGACATCACTTGTAATAATGGATTATTTTCTACCACTACTAGTTTATATTTTATCAGGAGAGAAGGCAGCTGGAGAATTTGATGCCCTTGAAGAGTTTGTGGGATTTTGCTTACCCAGACAATGGTTGCCTGAAGCAAAAACATAATAATGTTTTTGAGACCACACTGCTCTGCCCCTGAAAACTATGTAGGAAATACTTACATAACTGCTATTTCCTGCTGTCTCCTACCAGGATCCCAGCCTGCAGCATCTCTGCCCTGTGCAATCTGTCTCCTTATCTCCTTATAAACCAAAGCATAATATTCCTTCATATACATGAATAAGCATAGTGGGAAGGAAAATCTTACAGTATTACAAATAAGTTAACGTGATGATAGGTAACAAGTACATTTCTGTCTCATCACTAGTGTTTCCAAAACCCAATGACATCAGATTCTCTGAAATAATTTAGGAATGGGAAGTTGCAATACAGTAAAGAAAAAAGCAAGCAAAAAGGTTGTTAGATTAAGCAGAGGAAAATCATAAAAACAGGTAAAGCAACACATATGCTACTACCCTCTGTCCCCCATGGGAACACCAAACTAACCTACTCACCATTCCGGAAAGTACCATGTTCTTTCAAATATTGGAGCTTTGACTCAGGAGTCTGGCCCCACTTTTCCTGATCTAACCTCACCTCCTCCTAAGCAGAGTTAGTTTCTTTCTCCAACATGCCTCTGCTTCGATGCCCCTCTCCTCTACTGGATCTGAGTGAAATGAGCCTCTTCCCCACCCCAGCACGCCAGAGAGCAATCCAGCACTTCGAGCACGAAGTTTAGCACAGTTGATGTGTTTCTATCCGGCCATGCAACAGCACCAGACCCTTTGCCAGTACAGACTGCTAATCTCAAAGAATGTTTAAAGAAAGGAGGAAGGAAGAAAGGAAGCCTGGCCAAATATGTAAATAAAAATGTAATGATTTGGATTATGACATAGTAGTACATATAAAACCTATTACTTTTGTTCAGCAAAGAAATTTATTTTGAAAAAATAAATATTTCAGGGGAATATTTCCCAGTGGAGATTGAGGGACATAGTTTTATGTAAGACTAAAAATCTATTCTTAGATGTTTTACTTCCCACTAATTTCAAAGCTTATTTTTTTTTTTTTTTTGAGACAGAGCCTCACTTTCTTGCCTGGGGCGAGTGCCGTGGTGTCAGCCTAGCTCACAGCAACCTCAAACTCCTGGGCTCAAGCGATCCTACTGCCTCAGCCTCCCAAGTTGCTGGGACTACAGGCATGTGCCACCATGCCCGGCTAATTT
>CAUYSK010008662.1:0-39743 GCA_963575035.1 Avahi laniger
TTGTCATTTCTCTTTTGTATTCCTTCTCTTATGTTAGGCTACCCATTCTCCGACTCCTTCGGAGCCTCACCTCTACTGATTGAAATTCCTCAAGACTCAGCCTAAAAGTCTGTCTTCTTTTCATCCTACACTTTTTCCTTAAGTAATCATATATATACCAATTGACACTATAAGTAGATTCACAACAAATTTATCTGTTTGGGCTAGATCTCACTTTCAACTCCAAATATCTATATCTTCTACCTCCCTGACAACTTCTTTTGGATGTCTCTAGTCTCTGCATGGTCTACATTTCTACAGCTTTTCAAACCTTGACTTCACATGTAATGGAACCCCTGTGCCTCTAGTCTCTCAAGTCAGTAATTAAGAGTCAACCATGATATCCATTTCCCTTATTTTCTCTATCTAACTAATCAAAAATCCTCTTGAATATGCCCGTTAAATGCTACTCAAGCATATTTGCTTCTGACCACCTCTTTCACTAACACTATTTTTTTAGTCTAAGCTGCAATTACCTCTGTCCTTAATATCTATTACAGAGACCTAAATCATCTAGCCACATGCATCCTCCTGGTTTCCCTACAGTCCGTTCTCCACATTCAGCCACAGTTACACTTCCATCACATTGATCTGATGTTGATATTCCTTGAGCAAAGCACTTATAGGCTTGTCTTTCTTTCTAGAAGCATTGACTTACCTCTACCTACATTTCATTGCTACCTTCAATTAGCCCCTAATGTTAACCTGTTTCCCTGCAACCTCAGCGTCTTCCTCTCCTGTCTTCCTTTAAATTCCCTTTTTATTAACTTTCATTTATTGTTCATATTTATTCTACACACAGACACACACACACATACTCCTTCTCTTTTTCCATAGTGATAAATGTGTATTTTCTTATGAAATATTGATGGACACCAGTGTTACCCTTTATTATTTAAGCTCCATAAGGACAGGAATACTATGTCATCCAGCAAAGTACTTGGGACCTTGTTAGTATCTGAGAAAAAATTGTTGAAAAAATAACAAATAAATAATTTCAAGTATCCCTTCATTATTTCTATCTTCATGTATATAGGTATATTTTAACTAATGCATTTATCAAGTTAAATAAAATATTTTCCCCTGGAGAACATGCTTGCTAAATTGAAAAGACATACAAATTTGCATGCACACAAACACATGCAACAATGATCTATCAAAATAGAATACAGAGAAAATTTTCCTTTATTAACAGTGTGAAGCTAAAATTTTTAGAGCAATATGATTTTTGAAAATGAATCTTCCATGTGAAGCAGTTATACACTTGACTTGTTGAGATAATATATATTCTCATATTAGGTTATATGATTTGATCATCAGCCTGCCATAGGGAGAGTTTAAAGGGGAGAACGCTGTATTTTTTTTTTTTTGGATAATCTTTACTTAGATCCTGAAACCAAAGCTCAGGTGAGTCAATGAAATTCTTGGCTTATTGCTATATAAATCAATGTTACTAATATTTAGAATCTCGCATGCCATATAACATTTATAGAGCTGTAGAAGACAGGCATAAATTTGCTAATTTTCTCATTTACCAACTGTGGAAATTAAAAATGCCCACATTCCTTATCCAATAATCATTTCAACAGCAAAGAAAGAATAAATTAACATATCCAAAAACTCATAAGGACTTAAGGATAGACCTTTTTGATTAAATAAATATAACTTTTTGTTAAACTCTGGTGAATGTCTTTATTTTTGTTATTTCACCTTGGCCTGGCAGAATTGCCATCAGGAGACTGGCTCTGTCCTATAATTTGACATTGGAGAATCACTCATATAATGTGAGAAGAACTCCTAGTCCGCAGTAAAATATTTCCTTTTTTCATTCTTAGTAATAATTCTAAGATATGGTCCATATTTTTCAGAAATAAGTTCCAAATAATTTCAGTATCTGTTGGATAAGTATTTAAAACTGAGAAAAAAGTTGAATTCTATCCATGTATTGTTAATAGAAAACACAGATAAGGTCATTCAATAATAGAAAAATCAGAGTAGTAAATTGTGAACATAACTAATGCATGTTCTTAAGCAAAGTTTCATTATTGAGATTGTTAAAAAAGCAAATAAAATTTAATTGCCTTGTGATTAAGTAGAATCCTTTTAATGTCTTAGAACTCATAAGTATGCCCCAAGACTCTGGTGTACTTTAAAGCACATAGTGTGCTGCTTAACAAATACATATTGATTACCGTGGATAAGGAGTAGACACAATTAGGAGAAAAATAGCAGAGCTAAATTAATTCTCTAATGGGTGGGAAAGTTTAACAATGTGATCTTCAAGGTTTCACAGCAATTTTATTTAAAGATTTTTATAAATAACCTAAAAGTGGGAGTACACAGTAAATTATCCAGGCTTTTCTAAGCAAAGGAATGCTGGGTCAGTGGGAGTAAAGTGCGAGAAGAACTCATGCAGCTGTGTGGGGTAAGGCAAATGGCAATTGAGCTCCAATGTGGGCAAGTGTGAAGTAAAGCGTTTAATGAACAATTCCATATATGGAATAATAGATTATAAGGTATCATTTATGATCCAGGAAAATGATCTAAGAATTACAATATGCTCTTTCATTCAAAAAGCAATCTCACTACTGAATATATATCCAAAGGAAACGAAACCACTATCTTAAAGAGATTTCTGCACTCTCATGTTCATTGCAGCATTATTCACAATAGCCAAGATACAGAATCAACCTGTGTCCATTGGAAGATGAATGGATAAAGAAAATGTGGAATATATATGCAATAAAATACTATTCAGCCTTGAAAAAGAAGGAAATCCTGTCATTTGCAACAACACGGATGAACCTGGAGAACATTATGTTAAGTGATATAGAATCTAAAGAAATTGATCTTGTAGAGGTAGAGAGAAGAATGGTGGTTACTAGGTGGTTACTAAGGAGGGAGTTGGAGCGATATCGGGCAAAGGATATAAAATTTCAGTTAGATAGGAAGAATAAGTTCAAGAGATCTACTGAACAACATGTTGACTGTGATTAATAATAACATAATGTGTCCTTGAAAAATGGAAGAGTATGGATATTGAGTGTTTTCATCACAAAAATGATTAACTATGTGAGGTAACACATATGTTAATTAGCTGGATTTAGTCATTCCACAATGTATATATACTTCAAAATCATATGTTGTACACAATAAATACATACAATTTTATAAGTCAATTTTTAAAAAATTAAATGGTCTTATATTGCGTACAATAATTTAAAACTAGGTAAACTTTTGCAGTTTTTAAGTTGGCAATTGATTTAGTCTACTTGGGCTGCTATAACATGTTTTAGACTGGGTGTGATGATTGATTTTTTTATATCAACTTGATTGGATTGTTTAATTAAGTTTAGCCTAAAGCTGCCTTCTTACATATTTTAAGTTCAGATCTAAAAGTTTCTCCATAAATAGTGAACTATAATCTAACTAGATGTGTAAACAGACTATAACCTACTTTTGTACCAATCACCAAGTTTCAGCCAATCAAAGTCATCCAATTATTCAAACTGTGTTCAAATAAGACTTATTGGAGTCACCAGACAAGCAGCACCTGGGAGGGCTGACAGGTAGGGAGCTCACAGTCTGAGTACCTCTCAGTCCACTTAGGGTCCCAAAAGGGAAGGTCCCATTCCCTGCACATGCCTCAGGGTGGCGGCTAAATTATCTCTCTCTCGGCAGCTGTGGGTAGGGAAGGGGAGTGGAGAATGAAGCAATGTGGTGCCTGCCTATCGGCTCGCATCTGCAGGCTGGGAGTTGCCCTGAGGGAGCTGGAAGCCTGGTGCCCTGTCTGCAAGAGGCTGACCGTTTACTGGAAGAGGCAGTCTCTGGGCTGGTGTTAGCAGGTCTCTCCAACCACTCAGGAGCTCACCAGCAGTCGGAAATGTAAGGGAGGGGAAATTTAAGCACTCCACCTACCCTTGTCACTGGTCTCTAAGCCTCTCCAGGGCCTTTCTCCTTCCAGTTCTCCTCCGGACGTCTTCCCGTGGAGTCTCCTGTAGTTTCAGGAACACTTCCTTCCAACCCTTATCTGATATATGTTTTTTCACTTTCTTCTTGCATATACACTCTGGCTGGCCGTGTTTCTCATCCACCATCTTGCCCCTCAATCTCAGAAGTGCACATTAATACATGAGTGGATTAATAAAATGTGGTATATGTGTACCATGGAGTTCTACTCAGCCACAAAAAACAATGGTGATCTAGCACCTCTTGTATTATCCTGGATAGAGCTGGGGCCCATTCTACGAAGTGAAATACCACAAGAACGGAAAAACCAGCACCACATGTACTCACGATCAAATTGGTATTAACTGACCAACACCAAGTGCACATATACTAATAGCATTCATTGGGTGTCTGGTCGATGGGACCGGGGAGGAGGGGACGGGTATATACACACCTAATAGGTGCAGTGTGCACCGTCCAGGGGATGGATACACTTGAAGCTCTGACTCGGGTAGGGCAAAGGCAATATATGTAACCTAAACATTTGTACCCCTGTAATATGCTGAAATTAAAAAAAAAATTAAAATAGAAAAAAAAGGCTTGCTGGGCTGTAACCAATCCAGCTGTTTCTGTACCTCACTTCCATTTTCTGTATCACTTTCCTCTTTCTGTCCATAAATCCTCTCTGACCACACAAAAGTGGCAGAGTCTCTCTAAACCTGTCTTGATTTGGGGGATTGCCTGATTTGAGAATGAATCATATTTGCTCAATTAAACTCTGTTAAATTTAATTTGTCTAAAATTTTTTAACAGGATTAAGAGATACCTAAATAGCTGGTAAAGCATTGTTTTGGGGTGTGTTTGTGAAGGTGTATCCAGAAGAGATTAGCGAGTTGGTAGACTGAGGAGGGAAGATCTGCCCCCAGTGTGGTCAGGCACAATCCAATCTGCTGGTGGGGCCCAGATAAAACATTAAGATAGAGGAAAGGAAAATTTGTTCTCTATCCTCTGGATCTGGGACACCTTTTTTCTCCTCTCCTTGGATAGCAGTGTTCCAGGCTGTTTGGCCTTTGGACTCCGGGACTTGCACCAGTGGCAGCTAAGGGTCTCAGGCCCTCAGCCTTGGACTGAATGTTGTATCGTTGGCTTCCCTGGTTCTCCAGCTTGCGGACAGCCATAGTGAGACTTTTCAGCCTCCATGATTGTATGAGCCAATTCCCCCAATAAATCCCTTCTTGTCTTATCCGTCTATCTGTCTATCTAGCCATCCATCCTTTGATTCTGTCTTTCTGGAGAACCTGAGTGACATAGAAATAAATTTCTATAAATAATAGAAATTTATTGCTCACAGTTTTGGAGGCTAGACAGTACAAGATTAAGGTGCCAGCAGATTCAATGTCTGATGTCATTCTTTTTCTTCAAAGATAGTGGCTTCTATGTGTCTTCACATGGTACAAAGGGTGAACAAGCTCCCATGGGCTCTGTTATAAGGACACTAATCCCATTCAAGAGGGCTCATCCTCATGACCTAATCACTTCCCAAAGGCCCAACTTCTTAATATTATCACATTCAGGATTAAGTTTCAAAATAAAATATTGAGGGAATACGAATATTAAAGCTAGAGCATCCTGCCCTTGCCCCCCAAATACATGTCTTTTAATATGCAAAATACATTCATTGTGTCCCAATAGTTTCAAAAGTCTTAACTCATTCCAACATCAACTCAAATATCTGAAGTCCAGAGTCGTATCTAAATATCTAAATCAGGTATGGATGAGACTCAAGATATGTTTTATTGTGAAGTCAATTGCTTTTCAGCTGGGATCAGTGAAATCAAACAACTATATACTTCCAAAATACAATAGTGGAGCAGGCATAAGAGATATTTCCATTCCAAATGGGAGAAATAGAAAGAATAAGAGAAAACTGGTCCCAAGTAAGCCCAAAACACAACAGGGCAAACGACATTAAATACATTAAGTATCCAGGCTTGAGAATAATCTTTGACTCAATGTTCTGCTTTTAGAACACATTGGGGTGAGGTTTGGGGCTCCCATACTCCAGGCAGCCCCACCTCTAGGGCTTTCCTGGGTGCAATCCATGCAGCAGCTCTCAGGGGCTTGAGTCAGGTGCCTGTGGTTACCTTAGGCTCCCCTACCTCTCAATACTATTGCATTGTGTATTAGATTTCAACATATGATTGGGGGGGACACAAACATTTAGCCTTGGTAGTATCTCAGATTATTTCAAATAATTGTTAAAGGTGCATTTTTGCACAAATTTTATATTTATTGCCTTTAAAAATATATCTTTCATTAAACTTTAGAAAGGAAGCTCTATCTTATTCAGTTTAGAGAAAATGTCTGCATTGGCAAAAGCCAGTCCTCCTTGTCAAATCATTTATCCAAATTAGACTTCTTTTCCTCAGAAAAAGTAAAACTTCATTTTTAAAAAATGAAAATCAATGTGTAGTGTATATCCTTGTGACAATCTTCTCACTAATGAATTCTACTGCTTGCATAGAGAGATAGATTAAGAGATTAAGAGATGAATATATATGTATATATATGCATATGTATATTTAGACAGAGAAATAGACAAAGAGATAAATACATAATTAGATATAGAGATACACACACACACACACACACACACACACACACACACACATACTCCAAGAAAGTGTTGGTAAGAAATATCGAAAGGGCAAAGTCCTATTTCATTCTTGCTATAGGCAAGAAGTATGTAAACAGGATGAAATAAGACTTCCCTTTTCAATAGTTCTTACTAAAACTTTCTTTGCTTTGCTCTTGGGACTATATTTTAAAAACAAAATATTCTTCTTGTCTCTTTGTTTGATTCCCTGGAGGTTTTTACATCTCTTGCCAGTGGAAAGATGGTAGCTGAGTGAGACTTCTGTCTTCCCTCTAATATGGGAGAAGGGCAATTGTGAAATAGAAGAAAGGAAAATAAAATTTGCAGCCTGTAGACAGTTCTAAGGTAGGTCAGTTTTAGGAAATAGTACATGTAGTGGAAATTAAATTTCTTAAATCTATCCATGCTCCTGCAACCCTGGAGCCTTCTTCCCGTACCAACAGGAAAAATCATTCAATCATTTGAAGTGTGCTGCCCTGCAAAAGGACTCGAGCTGAACTGCCCATTTATTTCCTTAAAAGGAGAATAGGAGAGAATAGATGAACAAAAAGTTATGAGTGCAATATGAAGAAGATAAGATGTGCAGAGAGGCTATAATATTATATTTTGAAAAAAGAAGAACCGAGAAAGATCAAACAGAATCGACAATGCCACTCTAAAATCAAAACAGGTTGCTGGGCTCAGAGGAAGCATACCTTCCATCTCAAATCTAAGAATGCCTAGATTTCTAAAGGTCAAACACTATATCTGTGAAATATGTTTATTATGAAATAGAGTGTATGGTAAATGGAGATTATATACATATTATGTAATATGCAGATATTATATAACATGTAAAGTAAATATTATTTGATAGATTTACCTATGTATTTTTAATTCTTTATTGCCCCTAAGACTTTCAGCCATATTGCTATAAATTACAGGAAGCCACAGCAGATATTAAAAACAAAAAGTGGGAGGTATGGTGGTGTACATCTATAGCTCCAGATACTTGGGAGGCTGAAGTGGGAGAATCACTTGAGCCCTGGAGATGGAGTCTAGCCTGAGTAACATAGCGAGACCCTGTCTCTAAAAAAAATAAATAAACAAAAAAGTTTAAAAGGAGGATTTCTTGGCTTTTGAGTTTTCAAAAGCTGAAGTCCTAGTACTAACAAGAGAGGTGGAAGGAAAAGTTCCACATTACTAGGATGCTACGGAATGAGTAAACAAACTTCTCTCCATCCATCAATGAGCTGAGACACAGGGAGCACTAGAGAAAAGAGCAAAAGAGTTAAATCAATTTGAAAACAAGTCTCTGAGAAATGGCTTTTTACCTTGTTTTTCCACCCCTGTATGATCATCATGCAAAGAGAAACAGTAGGATTTTTAGGTAAGTTTTGAAATTCTAGAGCAGAAGATATCTGAGCCTGGTTTTAAGTGCCTGCAAGAACAACAAGGTTCTGGGGTTCCCTGTATGTGAACATGTTGCTGCAGCAATAAAGTAGACATAATTGTCTACTGTGTCTGGATGTGAGATTGCCCTACGGAGTTTCCCACAGAATAAAGTGGTACAGAATAATATCTAAAAGATCCCTATGGAGGACATAATGCTGTAGAGAGTGACATCAGGGTTAGGATGTCAAACAGGTAGAGTGAGGTGTGTAGACCCTTTATTAGAGCCCGGATTGGAAAAAGAATGTCTTCCAAATGCCAGAGCAATGTAGTTCTTGCTGAATGGGAACCAGGGAAATAAAGAAGCTGCAAAAGATACCACAATGGGCCAGTGGTGACCAAGAACCCAGCCACCTTTTATAGGCTTTGATGTAAGTCAGAAATGTACATGCAACTTTGGAAATAAAGGGAGAACATAATAACCCTTACTATGTTAAGATACTAATGAATTGAGTTTATTAACAAATAACTAATTTTATTTCACTACCAGTCTAAAAAGGGCTGGTGGCAGAAATTAATCAGGGTTATGCAAAAAAATCCATATTTTTACACTACAATTGATACATCTTTTCATAGTCATTGGTACATAAAATTAACATGATAGCTATAATTTACTGAGCACTTACTCTTTAGGTTTGGTGTTTTTTCCATGCATTATTTTATCTTCAGAACAACCCCATAATTCAGAAATCGTTATTACAACATTCCTATTTTAGAAACCAATAAAGCATAGTGCCCAAGGTTACCAAGCGAATAGATGGTAGAATCATGAATCAAACCCAACTATACTCACATCAATTCTCCTGCCCTTAAAAACTATACCATATATTCATGAGTATAAGGAATGATAGTGATGCTGGTGAGTGAGTATATAAACTGAAGCTGTATTGAAAGCTTTGAGTCCACCTTCTACCTTAAATGACTTTATTACCTAGTTTTAGGGACTCTCAGCCTTGTCATTATTGACATCTTGGGTCAAATAATTTTTTGTTCTGATGGGCTGTCCTGTGTGTTGTAGAATGTTTAGCAGCATTCCTAGCCTCTCCCACTAGACGCCAGTAGAGCTCTCACCTCCTCCCTCCCCACCCTAACCCATTGTGACAACAAAGTAGTCTCCATAGATTGCCAAATGTTCCCTGGTCGACAAAAGAGCCCCTGGTGGAGAACTACTTGATTACATTTCAAGTGGCTGAGTGGTTATTCAGATGACCCTTTTCTTTGCCAGCTGTTCTGATGCTAGTTTTGAGATTTCTTGTGATCTCATAACTGGTGTTAAAGACTTGAATCCAAGTAATTTGACGAGTTGAAGACATATTTGCAATTCATGAAAATAAATTGCATAATGAGTTGTGTTTTCAAGTCTTATTACTAAGCTACTCCTTAATCAAACTGATTTGTTAGTTACTCAGCTAAAAATTTTTAGACAGATCAATTACCCTATCTGTGCATATTGTCCCATTTCTTAAATAAAGATCACAATATCCACTTTATATAATTATGATGATAAAATTAAACAATAAACACAAAACTCGCTTAACTGCCAAGTCAAGATATTATAACCATTTTAACCTAAACCATAACCAAAAGGGAAAAAGAAATCAAGGACAAATGGTACAATCAGACAGATGTCTGATTCATGCCTTCACTCAATTTTAATTCCTTTATTTCTTTCATATATACATCCATCCACAGACAGTTGTGACTCTCCATTTATGTGGAAATATATATGAATAGGAATGCATTCTAAGAAAATATATTAAAAGCAGTACTAAACTTATTTAATTTTCTGTCTTTGGAAACGTGCTGTATATTTTTATAGACAAGAAAGAATGCTTAGAGCAAGACCTAAATCATTAACAGACTATACACTATCGAATAAAGCCAAGTATGTTGCAAAGTGGTAGAGTTACGATACTGACCATATACCCTGAAATTCTGGTGATGCCAAACTAACGATGGCTAAAAGCCTAAAAATAAGAAAAGTAGTGCTAAGGTTGATAGATAATTACATAAATTCAATTACATTAATTATATATACATATATATAATATTGCTTATCGTATGTATACTTAATATAATTATCTTATATAATTATAAAATACTATGAAATGAAGTTAAAATTAAAAGTCACAGCTTGATATTAGGAGAAAATACATTGAGGACCAATGAAAGAAGGATTAATTGATTGTAGAATCTATTACTTCCATAAATGATATCCACTTAAACAAACAAAAAGATTCTAGAGACTTTTAGATGGTTTAAACGGATGATAAGTCACAATATACAATGTTTAGATGATGAAATGTAATAAAAAAAGAGAAAAAGCAAGTAAAGATGTTATGCCTTCAATATTAAGAATGCTTTATTTTCTACTATTAGTCCTAAATGATAAATAATATTCAACTATCTTCTATATGTAACACATTAAACTATGAAAGTAATGTTTTATTTGTATAGACAAATCTTTCTGTAGACTCTTAAAATAGCAAAGTTTAAGGAAATAAACTTAATGTAACTTACAGTCCATTCTAGGTATATTTACAACAAAGAGTATCGTTTTATCACCTGAGAATCCACGCAATACATATCAACTTAAATATTAATATAAATAACTGATCTATGGTAATTCTTATGCGTCTGGTTTGCAGGATGAGAAAGAAAATTATCATTACCTGTTTTGACAGTGATCTGATTAGAAAGAAACTAGGGCATAATAAATTTGATATGAATATTCCTTTTATTAAGATGGTCTTTTAATAATATTGGCCTGTTATATTTTGAGATGGCTAAGTATGATAATTTTTATGAATTTTTGATTAAGCAAGATGTTTACTATAAAGAAATCAGAAATATCAATGGTATTTTTTTAAACATGAAAAGTTGAGCTTATTAAATATACCGTTCTGATCAGGCAAGCATGAGAAATTCTAAATATGCTTTGCATTTCACGACAGCTTCATATTATATGGAGATTCAACCCTCTAGTGAACTCTATTAGTTGACTCATGCAAGAAAACAAATCATTGCATTATCTCAACCCCACTGACTTTTTAAGCCATGGTGTTAGAGCTATCACACCCCGTATTTCAAATGAAATATATTAAAGAATACCAAGTTGTTTTGAGGAAATTGGGCATAACCTTTTCATATAAAAGAATGAAAACTCATTGAATTGGAAAAAAAAGTATACTTCTAGTAGGAACATTTAACTCACTAGATAAATGTAATGTAAAACATTAACATGACTTGTAAAAGTTATCAAAGTGATTAAAAAGTAAAAAGTACATTCCAAAAATTAATTGAATCATGTTTGATAGAAAACATAAAGCCAAAATATTTAATGAATATCTATTTTAGAATTTTTGGTTTGTTTGTTTCTACAGGCTATTATTTCAGGTCCTTTTTGAATATTTTTCTCTCCTGAATAAATAATGAAAATAAATAAGCACATATTTACTGAGCATTATAATATACCATTTTCTCTTAGTTTTGTTCACATAGGAGGGGAGAGGAAATGAGTAAGGATGATTATGAACAATTAGCAGTATACACTCTATGTATATCTTTTCTATACATATAGCAAGATTATTATCTACTTGTTATGGAGATTGAAATTCTTGTAATTTATATCACAATTATCTTATAAATGGCATCTTGTACTAAATCTCTTAAAATTTAAGACAGCTATATTGCAGTTACGATTCTGCAATAGATTTTTCTTTCAGAACCTGTGAAATGTCATTTACAAAGCATAGCTAAAAAATATACAAATCATATTGCCAAACTCTGAAATGAACAAAATTTATTTCAATAAAGTGGTAAATCAGGTTATAACACTGAATAAAAATGTCAAAAATAATTTTGACACAAATTGTATTAATATAATACAGAAATTAATAGAACATTAATATGGATTTAAAACTCAGGTTTTATATTTTAAAAGAAACGCTTCTTTTCCAGGGAGGGTGAAAATAACAGTGTGTCTAAAATAGTGTAGGTTGGAACCAAAGAGCTACGTTTTCACTTGATAATGATAATTAGAAAAATATAAACTAAAGAAATTGTTTTAGAAAATAAGCTAGTTATTACCATAGGTATATGCACATATATATCCAACTGTGAACCCTTTAATTAGAAAACATTGCTTTATTTGGGGAAGCTTTGAATACTTTACCAAATGGAACCTCATTTACAGTAAGGATACAATCTCAAGACTGTCTGAAAAGCATAAAATATATAGATACTATTATGTGGGCATACTGCAGTAGAACTAGAACTTCACAACACAAGTAAACAAAGCTATCCTGCCCATTAGAAATTAAGGAATATCGTTGAAATTTACTGCAGACAAAGAGCAATTCAAAACTGCGCTCACAGACACTTTAAAAAGTAGGGAGCTAAGACAGAGCAGCGTGAAGCTCGTGATCTTCAGATTCAGGCTGAAGTTACATGAAGCTGAAGAAGTTACCCTTTTTAAGCCTAAGATGCTGTACTAATAAAAAAGGACTAAATACAGAAGCAAACTCAGGATGCTGTAAAAATTAAATGAGATAATTTCTCACTTAAAGCTCCCAGCACTCTCATTTCAGTTGATTACAGCGCTCCCCAACCTTTTTGACACCAGATTGGTTTCACAGAAGACGATTTTTCCACAGACGGTGGGGGTGGGTAGGGAAAGGCAGATCTCAGGCAGTGATGTCAAGGATGGGGAGGCGAGTGGCTGTAAATAACAGAAGAAGCTTCTCTCACCTCCTGCTGTGCGGGCCCTCCCCCTGTCCTAAGTTTCAGGGAAGACAATTTTTCCAGGGAGGAGTGAGTGGGGGTGCGGCGGAGCTCTGTGCTCTGTCCCTAACAGGCCCCCAGGGCACCTCTCGGCTGCGGGATGGGGACTGCATATTTATAACATTAAACACTCATGTTTTTCTTCTTCTTTCCTTTCTCTTTCTTTTCTTCACTTTCTCCTTCTATCATATTTTCATATTTTGAATTAAAGCCAAATATGGCCAAATAATGTCAAATATGTACATATTAATAGCTTTAAGTTACTTTTTTTCTGTTTTCTAACAAGAAAAGTTGAAAATATTCACCCAGTTCAGAAGTTTAGGAAAGGCCGGCGCGGTGGCTCACGCCTGTAATCCTAGCACTCTGGGAAGCCTAGGCTGGTGGATCGCTCAAGGTCAGGAGTTCGAGACCAGCCTGAGCAAGAGCGAGACACCCCTCCCCCCCGTCTCTACTGAAAAATACAAGAAATGATCTGGACAACTAAAAACATATATAGAGAGAAAAAATTAGCCGGGCATGGTGGCACGTGCCTGTAGTCCCAGCTACTCGGGAGGCTGAGGCAGGAGAATTGCTTGAGCCCAGGAGTCTGAGGTTGCTGTGAGCTAGGCTGACGCCACGGCACTCACTGTATCTCAGGCAACGACGTGAGACTCTGTCTCAAAAAAAAAGAAACTTAGGAAAAAAATAACCATCGTTAAGGAAAAACTTAGTAAAAAAACTATTGAATAAGAAGACATATTATTCTAAGGATTCCTATTTTCCTAATGTTAATCTCGAAATTGAATTCAATAGCAATCAGAATCCGAACAGGATTATATGTGGAAGTTAACAGTGTTAGTATGTTAAGAAAGATGTTAACTTTCTTGAAACAGCCAAATAATAATAATAATTATTATTATTATAGTTGACACTACTATACTGTGCACTGTTTAAGAGTTAGTGCTGTGTTATTTTACATATGTTATCTCATTTAATCCTCAGAACATAATTAAGTAGAAGGCAATATCATGCTTGTCATTCCACAGATGAAGCGATTGAAACAGGGATAAGTTAATTATTGTTTTAAATGTCACATCTAGTACAAAACGGACCAAGCTAGCAGACCCCAGAGACTGCCCTTTAAGATTACACTGCACATCTAAATATTAAAAATTATATTTGTCATATAAAATAATAAAAGTTATTCTGAGTACAGTAATTAAAATCATGTAGCACTGGCAAAGAAAAGATAGGTGAAATTGAATATTCTACAAATAGAGCAAAAAATGTATTAAAAATTATGTGTGAGAGATAACGCCACATGGCAGTGTTGTCTTCAGGGGACAAAAATCAAAAATAAGTTTCTCTTCTAGAGTTTCTAAAGAATTTAATGTATGCTGCAAAAATCATTTTATTTAGGACCTTGATCTCTCAGAATGTTGATGCCAAATAAATGAAAACTCAGCATCTTCTGTCTTGAAGTCTGCAAATCAGTATCAATTCAGTAGCTATGAATTAATTGATACTGAAGTGATTCTTACAAAGACAGTGCAAATACAATTTATATTTAATGGTTATGGTGTTTTATATTACATACTATTTTCAAAACATCATACTATCTTCATAAAGAAATTTCTTTTAGATAAGTATGCCCTAGGAAAATTAGATAAGTTTATTCCTTCAGCCATATAGATTTGATTTTGCAGGAATGAGTGTCATATTTTAATAGAACAGTCTTAACTGGCCATTTCAAGTATAAATTAAGAGACAGTCTTCCAAATTCAGTGAAGAAATCATGTTATTGTACAATTATACATGTTGGAGCTACTTATATTATTCTTACAAAAGTTATTCTCACCATGAACTAAATCTGCTGCAATCGTTTGCCTAAAGATTTGACTTTGTTAATAAATTTGCATACTTTAATAAATTTGTGGAAAGGCTGTTTAATGTTTAAACATCCCCATCACACCTTGAATTGAAGATGATCTGATGTAATTTACTTAAAGTAAATCTTTTGAACTAAAAACATACATCTTTATTAACAATCCACCAGAATGAACACTCAGGAGAGCAAAGATTATTTTCTAAAAAAATTTAAATATTTTTAATAATGTATACTCAACACCTAGAATAGTAACTGGTCCCATATAGACGGTCAAAGAATACTTGTTGAACAAATGAACAAGGTAAAATGGCTGTTTATTTGGGTACTCACTATTTCCCAGATGTTGTGTTACACACTTTAAGTAGATTACTTCATTTACTGCTTACCTAGTAAGTTCACGTTTTTGTTGTTACATATTTATAGAAGAGGGCTTACATGCCAACTCTTTTACTAGTTGTTTTATTTTTGCCAAGTTGATTAACTTCTTTCTCTCTCTGAGGCTCTGTCTCCTCCCTCATCTGTAAAATGGAGATTATAAGCTTACCTCAGAGTTGTGAGAAATAATGATTAAAGAAATAAGCATTTGAAATATTCATCACAGTCTTAGACACACAGTTGATATATAGAATCACCAATTATCTTATTTCAATAAATCTCAAAAGCATAGTTCTTCACATCTTATAATTGTGGTCAACACAAAGGGAAGTTGGACCTAATTTTCCTTGCAGGAATAGTGCACACTTGTTATTTCTGCTGGCTTAGCTGCACAACTGTGACCTCACATTGTTTTAGTCAATAAGCCATTTAAGGACCATTTGAGGTAGGTATACAAGTCCTGATTACTGCCTAGAAGTTTTCTTTTGATTTTTCTGCTAAAAACAGGAAAGTAACAGCAAGAAATCTTGCAGAACAGAAGTCATCAGTTGGCCAAACAAAATAAGACAATGCAAGCAAACAGCAGAGACAGTGGAGTATCCTCTCTTCAGAAATTCTGCAGTACCAATGCTCTTAATGCCCTGGAGAACAGCATTATATGGAAAGACATGATCTCAGAGGACTCCGGGTTGAAAGCTGATACAGAAGAGTAGGGTGCTAAATGCAAAGAGATTTTAGAAATGCCTTAACCAATTTGTTTCACCTATGTTTTCCTTTTATCAATGTACATGTCATTGTATAAACGAATATAAAAACATTATTTTGTTAGTGAGATATACACAATTCTAACTGACAAGAAAGCATCATATGTTTTTATTGGCAGCCTTTTACTCTCTAAGGAGTATGTAAAACACTAGTGAGTATTAAAGTTGATGTCATTTCAGATTTCCTAAAAAGTAGTTCATGTATTTGAAAGGAAGCAAGAAGAAATTTTATATGCCACAATTCAGAACTTCTTATCCTTCCAGAAACAAAAATTTATGACTAGTACCACTTACCAAGTATGTAGTGATTACATTATCACCTTCTATGTGACTTCCTTCAAAGCTGCATGTGTATTAAGCTCTTTTCCTTTCAATGTTGAGTATGTGTGAAACTTCTTTAAATCTCACATGTCAAATATACATTATTGATATATAAAATATTTGTTGATACTGTCTGTGTTCCAAGCCCTATGAGAAACTGAGAATTCAATGGTGATCAACAAAAGCCACTTTTCTTGCTCATGGCCCTTGGTGCTCAATGATATATGAAAAAGAAGAACACTTTGTTTTCACATCCATTTTAACTGGGAGATATTTCTGAAGAAGTGACATTTGAGTGGAGGGCTGGTTGACCCAAAAGATTCTAACTCCCCAAAGAGGATATGGAAGATCATTCCAAGCACTCATATGTCACTCTATGGTCATTGTGAGGTTTATGTGATATAATCCATGTACAGTGCTTTGGTAGGTGCCTGGAACATAGTAAAGGTTCACTCAGTACATGCTATCTATTTGTATTGATATTATTATTATTAACAGCCCCATGGCATGAGAGATTGTGGACTGATAAAAGGGTCATAAAGAAAGGCAATATGGCTCAAGTGGAAAGAGAAAACAGAAAATTGTGTAAGATGGGCTGGAAATGTAGGTATGAGCCAATCCATCCAGAGTTTGTAGGCTGTGCTGTTTTTCTTTTATTCTATGAAAGGTTTCAAAAGGGAAGAGTGAAAATGAACTGATCAAATTTGAGCTTATAAAAAATGATTCTTCCTGAGATGAGTCACAGAGATTGGAAGGGGATCAGATAGGATGCAGATTCATCAATTAGATGTCTTGGCAGTATTTCTTCAGGCAAAAAGCAATAATGCCACAGAAGATGTAACACCTATATGGTAGTTAATAAATATTTTATTATTTTAGCATAGTTTGATAATATAGATAGGTAGTTTGACAGTGCATGTTTTTATTAAAATGGATGTTATAAATGAAATTCAAGTCTGGGAAGCAACATATCGTTGAGCTAAATACATAACATATAGTTAAATAATATATAGCTCATATATATAACATATGGCTAAATAATAACATATAGTTGAGCTCAATTTTACTGCCTTTATCAATGTCTAACACTCAATTAATGCTATTTATTTATTACTATTATATACTACTATCGCTAGCTAAATGACATACTGGGATGATAAAACGGCATGTAAAACAGTTTGAGTTCCATGGAAGAAAAACATGTAATACAATATAAACATTTTTCAGAGCCATAGCAGGGTCTCATAGTACTTTATAGAAAGTATAATAGCTTTCCTAACACAGACATTTGATATAAAGTTATTGATTGATTCATTTCTAAATTAAATGTTTTCACCAAACTGATTCATAGCTACAATAGTATCAGGTAACCACACATCAACATCAATGAGACTCTTAAATTGAATCCTACAAACACATAAAAAGAGTAATATGCAGGTGAAAAGAGAGAAGCTTGAAGAGAGACACAGGGATAGGGCAGACTGATCACTGCTTAGTCACGCCATAAGAGCTTTGTTTAAAGGAATTAAATGAAGTTATGAGATGCCTGTGAAGGCTATTTGCAGGTAAATAAGGGCTTATCGTATACCTCCTCAAGAAGGTTGGCATAGCAAAACTTGGGGACTTTTAGGAAGATGATAATTAAAAATTAAAATTATGTCTTATTAATATAACACCCAATCACTCCAACTTTTATTTCATAGCCAGGTGCTCTTACACAGATATTGAACCTAGTGTCCACCTATAAGAGATGTAGCTCATATGGGCACCCACAGAGCAAGCCACACGGTCACCAAGTTTCCAGGAGATAACTCACTCAACAAAGTAGCCTTTATATTTCCAGTAAAAATTCATGTTTCCTGAAGTTTAAACCTCTTATTGTAGTGGCATAGTCACTTACTCTTAAGACTATAAATGTTTCCTTTATGTTTTTTTACAAAAAGCAATGTGGAAGGACACACCACAAGCTGACAAAATTGATTATTCCCAGGATGGGAAGAGCTACAAGGAGATATGGTTGAGACATGTGATGTGGATCTCCTCATACACTTCAGGCAATAATCATATATTACTGCTGTAATTTGGAAAAACATCAGTGAAAAAAGCGAAATTTAAAAATGTAAAAGTCTTTTAATGTTGATTTCAGCCAAACATAATTATTACTAGACTCAAAGCAAAAGTGTTTATTAAACTCACAGGGTATTGAATAACTTCTTTCCATAATTTCCTTTAACCTCCAGCCTCTATTTGCTGGAAAACATCAGAAAACTAATCAGTCTCAAACATCTTAACACCTTCATGTCATTTTCCTCTATTACCCTATTGTAAGTGAGCTTTGAGTACATTAAAATGCAGTACATACACATCTGCACTCTCTTTCTCCTCTCTGTTCACACACACACACACACACACACACACACACACAGAGGGATGAATTCTTAACTGACTTATGCTTAGAAACACTGTTCAGACATCCCAGGTACTCATTTTTTTGTTTGGCTTCTCAAGCATCTTCTATAAGAAATTGTATCTGACTAAGAATGTGATGCTAGCACCGTAGTGCCCAGGTTCAAATGTTGTCTTTGGTGCTATCTGTATGTGCTGGACAAGCTAGCAATCTGTTTTTGCCTCAGTTTCCTCAGTGTAAAATGGGAGTCTTACCTCCCAGGGTTATTGTGAGAATTATGTGAATCAGCACATGTAACACATTTAGAAGAATGATTGATATTTAGTAGATATGGATTTTCATCATTGTCTCTGGGAAACTTCTTTCCTTCTCAATCTTTGTAGCTGGCATGACTCTTTTCTACCACTCAGATATCAAATGTCCAGCATATTTTGTTATTCCTCTTCTTTTCCCTTTCTTATCTTTTTATCTCTTCACCTTTTAAACATGTTTTCTGTTTAGTCTGCATGTGATTTCTAAATCGCTATTTAACACGGAGATGAACGTGTAGCAGAGCAGGGTATACTGTTTTCCTAAGCATCCGTGGAGTATATTTGGAAGTAAGCTTGAGATTTTCAGGGTATCAATGTACCTTTTTACCCTCCCAAACAAAATACCATTTGGCACAGTTACAATAAATATGGGCTGCTTTAATCTCAAGATTCATAAAAAATGGTTTTATAAGTAAATCATTTCCATTCCCTATTTCCTAGTTCCATGACTATGAACTGTGTGACTTGGGTATTTAACTTCTCAGTTTCATCATCTGTAAACCAGTTGATAAAAATAGCACCTATTCCATGGGTTGTTGTGAGAATTAAACAAAATAAAACCTGAAAAATATTCAAAACAGTCTCTAACACATGATAAGCAGACAGTCAAGATTATTTATTGATATTATTTAGTATTATTATTAATTTTATTTTGCCAAATGAGTCATAATCATAAAGCAAAAAATATGGGGCATGTTGAGTTACTTTGGGGCAGGGTTGGGGACTGTGACATAATGTAAGCACTTTCAAAGCAGCATCAGCATCATATAATCAGTATAGACAGCACAGATCAACGCTTTACTAAATATTTTACTCAACCTGTAATAGTCAATCTATTTGTTTATTTAAATAAATAAAATGTTATGTTTCCTCTATATCATGTTTTCTCAAACCTTGGCACTACTAACATTTTGGGTCATAAAATTTTTCGTAAGGACTTGTCCTGTGTATCGTAAGCTGTTTAGGAACATCCCTAGTCTCTTCCCACCAGATACGAACTGCACATCCCTGCCACCCAACTGTAATGATGTCTCCATAAATTGGCAAACATTCCCCTGGGGGTCAAAATTATCACTGATTAAAAACTACCACTTTACATCAATCTTCAAGGATGAAAGTATTAGTTTATCACCTTTGACATCAAGACACAGGTTACATTGAGTATTAAGAGAACAAAAAATACTTATGTTATTCTTATGACTTAGTACCACTAGTGATTTACAATAATTAGGGCTTTGTGGGACATAATTTGATCTAGTTCCAACATAAACCCACAACTCTTTTGCTTCATTAAGATTTTACATCAGCCACAGTGTTTTCTTCTTTCATTTTATTGATGTAAACAAGAGTCACGGTTTGGACTTTCGCCATAACAAGACAGCACTTTAAATATGGATACTGTAAAATCATCATGCCCTTGTTAAGTGCAGTTCCCCCAACAAATGCAATTTTTCTTAAGAATACTCTCTGGTAATCTTGTAATACAAATTTGGTGAAGTCTTCCATGACCCTCTATCAGTATAGAAAAGTAATGTAAATAATGACTAAGGATTTGAGAACTCACAAAGGTACTCAAAATTATAAAAACATTTTTGAGAGTGAACCTGAAACTTCCTTGACCAACCAAATAAGTGTTTGTCATTTAACAATTTCCAAAGTATGAGTCAAAACTTGTGCAAAATAAAAGTGGAGATGGTACATAATCTAGTGATGCTAAAGAACATTTTAAACATGTCACCAGAGGCAGAAATCATTTAAGGAATGGGGACCTTATTGTATATACAATGCGCATAAGTATATGCATGTATATCTAAATATTTGTGGGAGCAAAGTCAAATATTTTATAAGATTTTCCAATACTTCAATAACTTCAAATATAGTCATTTCTACTATAACACTTGTTTTGAAAATGCAAATTTGTTCCAAGGCAATTGCTATATATATATATATATATATAGTGCTAAGTCATAAAAATACATATATATATGTATATACATATGTATGCACACACATATATGATGTAAGCAAGTATATCTATAAGGACATAGATATATATATATCTGCACAGATATAAACATATTTGCTTATGTGAATTGTGCCCACAAGAACACTAGGTACATGAAGAAAACTGTCCTCAGCTGAATAAAGCTCAGTAAAAAATGCTGACAATTCAAACAATTCTCAAATGTCTCAATTAACTGTGTGTTATTAGTCACACTCATCCACATCTTATGTCAACTCTTCTTGCACATAACAGCATAGATTATGTGCCATAATTATTGCAATATTTCTATATTTCTTAATCATTCAACATGTGTGAAACTGTGCTACATTTTTTATTAGTTTGTTTTTTAACATGTTATTGACAGAGTTTTTGAGTGTTTTATGCTCCAACTCCATTTTCCCACAAGCCCTGTGGATTTTATTGCATCATTTTGCAGAGTACAGTGGTTTTTCATGACACATATGTCATGTTATAGCTGACCCTGACTGTAGTTTAATGATATTGGCAAACATTCCTTGTGTTGTTGGATTTAGCTCACTGTTTCCACACAAAGGTTTTAGTAAAGAATGTTGAACGTGGGAATTATGTGGGAATTTTAGCATTGTAATAGTAAAATTTATTTCTTAAATATTTCCCTTTTTAGATTAAAAAAATAGAGACAGCATTATTTATTGAAAGAGCAGATTAGATGAGTGAACTGTAGGGGAAAACAGAAGAAAGATGCAAAAGAGAAAAACGATGAAAATGTTCCTTTTTCTCAACCTTTCTCTAATTAATTTCTTATCCACTCTCAAAGGGCTAGAAAGTAGGACATGTGCCATATTACACAGAAGGTGGTATTAGCTCCTTTGTCACTGTTGGTAAGGTTTTGCATATGAATCAGCTGTTGCGATGTGGATAGCTCTGCAAGTTCTGACCTCTTGTCCTGTGCTGTTCACTCAACTGCAGACACCAGGAGATGACTGGCGAGGCCTGCACGTATCTGGCTCCTCGTAGAGGTCAGCCTTTACGTAAGCGATGAAATTATTACTTATAATACACATAGTACCATTTCCAGCCTCATCTTAAATTATTCTTTTGCCTACCTTAGGGGAAAATAGTTTACAGTTTTGTATCTATATCATTCTACTTATATTATCAAAAACATCACTTTTTTTCACATATCTTTATTTGTCTATGTAGTCTTAATTTTAAAGTTATCATTATCTGATGTGCTCTCATGGGAAAAGAACTGGGGAGTCCATATACCTGATTCTTATTCTCACTGCCTTCCTTCTTTAGGTCCATTTTTTTCCTATCAAAAAAAATGAAAGTGAAATATATTTCTATATATATATAATAAAAAAGTGAATCTGACCAACTGGATATGTTATCACAAGTTGCACTACCTTTGTATCAACAATAGAAAGTCACAGGGGTCAGCATCAGCGATATCACAGCTGTGGAAGTGTGGAACGTGAACTCTCTTTTGATACTGAGTCCGCTTCCCTCTTCTTGTTTCTTTTGTCTCACAAAGGGTAGAAGAAGTGCAGTATTTGCTAATTTGATTATTTAGTGCTAGGATTAATACTAGCAATACTGTTCTAAGCATCTCACATGTTTTAAGTCATTGTATCCTCACCATGGTATTATCCTTGTGCTACAGGTAGAAAAGCAGAAGCAGCACAGAGTGGTTAAGTGACTTGTGAATGCACTGCTATTCTGAGTTATATAAATATAAAGTAATGCTGAGTTTCTTATGATTGCAGCTGAGGAATTTGATTTCTTTGGGATGCTATGTAAGACAGAGAAAAAGGAAAGTTCTTGCCTGGATTTTAATATATTACTAGCTTTGGGTTTGCTGAATGTTGTAGGATTTTGTATTACTCAACTGCAGTGCATCATTATTATTAGAATTATGCTCCCATATAGAGTTCATGGTATAATGTTTAGAGAGTCAGCCGGGCAGTTGTGATTGTGCGTGGTTTAAGATGGGAAATACAATCAGGGTAAATTTTTGATGTGGAGAATTTGGAAGCACAAGTCTATGGCTTTCTTAGAAGTTTCAGTAGATGATTAAAAAACCCTCTGTGAAGTATTTGAATAGTAATCCCACATAGAAGAAAGTCAGAATCCCCTATAGTTTCTACTCTCCTCTTTAGATGTGGAAAGCTTCATTTCTCTTGACTGTGACTTTGACCACTAAGCCCAAAAGGTAAAGAGAAAATGAAAAGTGGAGGAGAAAGAAAAAGCAGGAGATATAGGATTAGGGGAAGTTATGTGCACCTTTCCTATCTCATGGAAGCTTCCACCTAACCCCTTTCTACATTCTCCCTCAAGGAGGAAGAAGATGCTCATCAGATAGTTAAAAATATTAGACATTGATTGAACCATGAGTACTAGGTGATTTAAAACATGAGAAGCCATGCCTGTCCTCTCTCTTATTTCCTCTCCTCTGAACTTCCCCCAATATGGGATTTTCTAACCTCTCTCTCTGTTTATCTCCCTAAGTCTACATGGCAGCTATAGATGATAAATTCACTCAGCCTCTCCAACAACACAAACCTATACCCTCAAGAAATGGTCGCTCTTTTCTCTTCCTAGCTCCATGTTGCTAAAAAAGGAACTTGAGCCATGGCTGTCTCTAAATCAACACAGATACAACTGACCACAGGCATCCTAAAATTTAGAATTAAAATATTAAGAATACTTACAAATGCCTCAAGTATAAACAATCTACTCCAACTAAACCCTTTCCAGAACTCCTCTTCTTAACCAAGGCTTGTCAAGGGTTTTTCTGACTCTGATTTTATTCCTTGGTGTGTATGTGACTTCTTTAGGAATTCCAAGAGAAGGGCAGATGAGAACACATTATCCATTTCTATGTGCCTGGTCATAATCTACTTTAACAGGATTAAAATCACATCCTTGATGATTAGCAAAATTTAATTTTTATTATGTCAAACTTTCTATTTTTTTTTACCATGATGAAATATATTGGGTTGAAGTCATAAAATTACGTCACAGCATTATAAAAATTATTTGATATCCTTTTGGTGGCATGGGAGTATATGGAAGGATGAGTAGGAGGAAGTCGAAATGTATCAAATGATACTCACAAATAGTTTCATTTTACTTCCAATTCCCTTAAGAATTCTGAGGACATAAATTTGATATGGTGGCACTAAGAAGGAATTGACACGGGTCGCATGCCTGTGTAGCTAAAGTGCTAGCAATAAGTCAAAACGGTTTAAATGAGGTCCTGCACAAAACTAACGACAGGTATAATACTTTCATCACACTTAATAACTTAAAATCAATTGAAGAAGCCTTAGTCAAGGAAGCCCTCTAGCTGGTTAAATTAGATTTATTTTTTAGTGCTTGGCATGAAATATGCTCTTTAAGAAGCTGTCAACAAGCCTGGCACGGTGGCTCACGCCTGTAATCCTAGCACTCTGGGAGGCCAAGGCGGACGGATCATTTGAGCTCAGGAGTTCAAAAGCAGCCTGAGCAAGAGCAAGACCCCGTCTCTACTAAAAAAAAATAGAAAGAAATTACCTTGCAACTAAAAATATATAGAAAAAATTAGCCGAGCATGGTGCTGCATGCCTGTAGTCCCAGATACTCAGGAGGCTGAGGCAGGAGGATCGCTTGAGCCTAGGAATTTGAGGTTCCTGTGAGCTAGGCTGATGCCTTGGCACTCTAGCTCGGGCAACAGAGTGGAACTCTGTCTCAAAAAATAAAATAAAATAAAAATAAAGAAGCTGTCAACATTAGCTTTGCAGTTACAGTCTTCCTCTCCATGTCTCCCTCCACTTTATTGAGTGCTGAAACTGCTGATCTTTAAGTCCAATATTTAGCTTGATAATAATGTTATTTTTAAGAAAAAATAGATGTGGGATCAAGCAGATAGAAAATCTACGATGTTGACTAAATCAAACACAGAATTAAGTCAGTTGAAGTGTATGTCTCAATAGACTGGAATAGACATGTTTAACACATATTCATTTAGGATAATGGCTCTTCAATTTCAATGTGTATAAAAAGTACCTGAGATATTTGTTTAAAATCTAAAGAATTCAGACACTCACTTCCAGAGATTTGGGTCAAGTAGGTTTGGTACTGGGGCCAAATGTTCAGTTATTTCAATGCATTTAGTTCATTGATCCCATTGGACAAAAAATGATTTAAGAGATAGCTTTCCCTAACTCTACTAAATATTGGGGAGATGACGAGAAAACAGTCTTTGTAATTGAGCATTTTACAAATGGGAATAAGATACTGAGATGGTTAAACTAATAAAAAATGTCAGTAATCCATGCTATTGAAGAAGAATGAACACATTACTCAAGGACTAGAGAGAAGGAGGGCCTAACTCTGCAGCTGAGGGCACGAAAAGCTTCACGTTAGTGAAACAGAAACTGAGTAATGGAAATCCTGTAAGAATTAATTGGGAAAACGTACAGGTAACAGTGTTACAGACAGAGGGAATAAGCAGCGTATACATAGACCCAAAAGCCAGAGATTCTGTCAAGATTGAGGGCTGCAAGTAGTTTGCTGGGCCCAGGAGAGAAGTTGCATGTGGCAGAGTGAGGTGGCAGAAGAGGTTCTGGAATCATGTGATGCTGACAATGAATGTCCCTGTCCCTCTGTTCCATGAGGAGCTAAGATTTGTCTTAGATCCAATGAAGAAGAATTTAAACGACGTTATATGGAGGAATACTATCACATTTGACTAGAATGGGGAGAGACCGTACCAAGAAAATGCGATAGGGATCTATGGCTATAATGCAGGCAAGCAATAATAGGGGCAAGGCCAAAAGCAGTGACAATGTTTTGGGAGTGGAGAGGAGAAACAGAACTGAAAGGTACTCTGATGATGTAGCTGACAATATTTGGTGAATTGTTGGATATGGAGGCTGCAAGGGAACGTGGGTCCAGGGTGACTTCAGGTTTGAGGAAGAATACATAGGTTAGATTGAAAGGACCCATAGAGATGCGCTGTGGATATCCTGATATTTAAGTGAAGTCTTCCAATTTTTAAATGTTGACAACTATTTCAATGCATTTTAAAATACTGTAACCAACCAAATGAAGCATGTCTGTTAAGCACATATGGCCCATATTTTGCTGTGTGCACCCTCTGATTCAGTTGGAAGAAAAACAGACCCCAAGTGATGAAGCAAAATGTACAAAATTATGCAGCTAACTAGTTCCAGAGCGAGGATAAGAATGCCCGTTTTCTTTCTTTCTAGTACAGATAGTAACACTATGAAAAAAATTAATCCAAAAATATTTACATATGTGGAAATTGCATGCTGTTCTATGTTCACTATTAGGTTGTTGGTTTGGGATGAGCAAATGAGCGGTTGTGCTGAAGATAGAGAGTCTCAGCGGGTGTGGCCAGACTGACTCACTGGGACAATGAGAAGTTTTACAGGAAAAGGGGGCCACAATTAATTACTGTGTATTTAAAAGTCTGTATAGGTTATCCACATGGTCAATATTAAATTATTGTAACTCTCACTCTAAGTCCTTTCTGAATCCGATAGTCAAGTGAATCATGTCTAAGCAGAACCATGGTAGTTATGGGCATGTCAGTAAAACATTCTTGGAGCCAAATTTAAATCATTTCATCTTAAGTTGTCAAAAAAATTATATAGTACGTTGTTCTCAGAAAGAATTACTTCATTTAAAAAAGTGATTTTCCTCCTTATGAAAAATATACAGGCCTATACATAACTACCTGCTTATGGATGTAATAATTATGATTTTACTAAATAATAATATAATGCTAATAAATGCACAAATGTGCGTTTTACCTGAATTAACCTATCCTACTTATAACCTAAAAGAGAGCAACACATTGACAAAAACATTTATGAGAGATGGAGAAAGGACAGAAAAAAGCAATGCTGCTGATAGCCGATTGATTCTTACATAGCACACTGAAAAGAAATGAATTCTTTGGTAGACAGGAAGTGAGGTAAAACAATAAAGAATATTGCACTTCCTTTAGGGGTCAGAAAGATGGTAGAAATGATTGATGTGGGAAAGGAAGAGCTGTTCAAAGTTCAAATTCCTTTCCAACTGCTCAGCATAGAATTAGCAGTATTTACATTCATGGTCCTCCAAAGCAGTCAGGTAGAATCAAAGGTTAAGATTGTGGATTTTGGCCCCAAATAGTCATATATAGGTAACTTTTCTTTGTCTTTTTTTCTTAAATTATATTATGTAATCAATAGCATATAAAATCTGCATTAATGCAAAAAGTAATAATAAAACAAAAATTAGCCAGATCAAAAAAATTTAAACATTTCTAGTACCTTAGAGACTCCCTATGTACCAATTTCTAATCACCTCTTTACTTCCCAAGGTAACAAAACACTTAATTTTGTATAAATCTTTTCTTAATTTTACTTTATAATTTTATTATTATGGATATGTATGAATAAATAAATTATTTGTTTTTTTCTGGTTTTAAACTTTATATAAATCAAATCATGCTGTACATATATTTTTGTAACTTGTTCCTTTCATCTAATATTATGTTCTTGAGATTCTTTCATATTGATGTATGTAGCTGTGATGTATGCATTTTCACTGCTGTAAAGTATTCTGTGATGTAAAGCAAAAACCTATTTTCTCTTTTCCTGTTAATAGATGTTTATGTCACTTCCAGTTTTGGCTATTATGAACAATGCTACTATAATTATTGGTATGAACATGAGGAAGAGTTCTTCAGAGTTATAATTCTGGAAAATAGAAACACCATGTTGTACAGTGATCCTTGCTGTAATATTTTACTTTTTTAAGTGGATGCTCTTTGCAAGAATCAAAACAATATATTATTTCTGAGTGTACCTAATAAATTTAAGAATATATATATTTATATTTTTAGTAGATTTGTTTTCAAATTTGAGCATATCAATAGACAATAATTCTCACATCATATTTACGAAAATGTCAGAATTAAGCCATTTTAATATATTTGCAATTGATATTGGCATATTTAAAATTTGAGGATCTTGAACATACATAAATCAGTAGTTTTATAATTCCCTTTGCATATACATGACATACATTGTCATTTCTACTATAAGGAATAGTAGTGAATGGAGTCTAAAATCATAAATTACTTTTTAAGTTTAGATATCCCTTCACTGTCATTGGCTATAAATTTTAGGTTAACAAAGGGTCTAAAATCTTAGGGAATTTGATTATTTACACAAACGTGAATATATGTTTAAGATAATTTCTAATATTTTATTTTATATTAAGAAATCTAAAAAATATGTAAATCAAGAAAACATTTTTTAACTCAGGTTCATTGACATACGCTTTGACATGACTCAGTTCAAAGGTTGGCTGTTTCACTTATTAATTAGAATCTTTGTATGTCAGTTATCTCATGTTTTAAATAATTATAATAATATGAGAATTGTGGTAAGTCTTCAATTAGATAATATACAGGAGTGGATATTTGTCATTTTTGTTTCCGTTTATTTGCTTTTTCAGAATTTTGAACCAGCTTCCTCTATTTAGGAATCTCCCATCTCATGAGGCAAAGCATTCCTGAAACTATAGAAGGAAAAATGCCAGGCTCGTTTTCCCGTCCCCCATATTACAAGGGTGTAATCATGTGACCTAGACTCTGCCAGTTTGATACATCATCCACAGACCTTGAATCAGTGAGCGATAGCGAGGACAATGCAGAATCCGTTGCGGAAAGAAGCAGCCACTGGCACCAACTGCAGCCAGTTCTCAGAAGTGGCAGTTCTGTGGCCCAGCGTGCTGTGCTGGCGGAGTTAGCTCTGCCAACTACAGTTTCTGGTGCCCAGTGTGACCACAGTGTTGCTTCACTGGATCAATTTATGTCAAAAGGCATAAATTTGGATACTGCTACTGGCAATGTCACCTTAAATCTTGTCCCTCCAGCTCTGCTTTTAATGACTTCTGCTCCTACTTAAATCAGCCAGAATCAGTTTCTCTTGCTTTCTACCGCACACCTTGATTGACACAGTATGTTAAATACTTAAGCAACTCCAGGTCTATGGTAATAATGCATATAACCCCAACAAGTCAGGAGCACTTCACTTATTCAGTGCTATTCCCAGCTTCTAGTTCAGGTTAGCACAGAGCAGACACAAAATAAATATTTCCTGGATAAGTTCTTGTCACTGTTATGTAAGAAATATTTATCAGATAAAAATTCAGTCATGAAAAATGTTATTCATTGAAGTATTGAAAGTATTATTTAACACATTTAAATGTGATACTTTTATGACACCTGACACCACTTGATGACTTTATATTTGCTTTAGAGAGACGTTATTCAACACATACATCTCATCAGATACAATGTTACGAGGTACGTAACAAAAATTATGTGCTATTGCTATTAGCCAAAAAATACACTTCCCAATCGAAGTCTGTCAGTTTTGAACTTAAATCTAAATCTCCACTTGATCCAATAACATAGAAAAAGAACAGTTCTATACAGTCTTTTAATCTGTTTTTAACTAAATATTTTCTGGTAATAAAGCTGAATAAAGAAGATAGACAAATGCATTTATTGCTTATGTAAGTGTCTATAATCAGCACTAACACTGAACTGAACTTTTACAAAATGAAACATATCTATGTAAGCAAAACTAAAGTTTTTAATAGAAGTCCTCATCTCCTATTTTTGTCATCTACTATTCTAGTCTCTAGATTTTAGAGAGTTAAAACTGTACCCAAGATTTTGATTCCTGTTCTTCCAAAAGAAATTGTATCTGGTCATATACTAATGGCTTGCCGCTTTTATCTACCTAGTTCAATTTTCACTGTAAACATTCTGGCTAAAACATTTATCACCTATATCTGGACAATTATAATATTCTAACTTTTATTCCATCTCCAAGTTTCTGACAGCTCAATCCATTCTACAAATTTCTGTAGATTAACTCCTAACATATCACTTTCTCAAATATTACTTCTCTGCTGAAAATGTTTTATGGATCTTCATTGACTGCATTTTAATTTTTAAATTCATTTAGCATTTAAGGATCTCTATAATCTGACTAAATATAATTTTCCAACTTATTTTCTGCAAACTCCATATGTAAACTTTTGCAATAACCAAAACACTGCATATACTGTCCCATGAAATTCCACTGGGAGAGGATGGCATCTCCATTTGCAAGCCTTGTTCTTCAATTCCAGTTCAGCCCAATTCATGTTTTAAAGCTTTATTTGAAGACTAGCTCTTTCTGAAGTCATCACCTCTGGTCACCCCAATCCCAACCTCTCTAATGAACTTCTTAAACTTTTTGGATGTATCCTATATACTTACTGCATTGTTAGATAGCATCTACTTTACTTTAACAGGTGGTTTTAACATTGCATGTTATATTTTCTAATTTCCCACATCACCTAATCTTGTTCAATGCCTATAAGAGGCAATCAATGAGTATGTGTTGGTAGATTTTAGATGCAATCTGAGCATTAATGCTATTCTTCCTGATGAACTGGAAAATGGAACTTGGAGGTTCAGTGGACTTGATTAGAAATGAAACTCAGAAAACAAAATCATATGTGGTACACTCTGTTTTATTTTGGATGTGAGGAAAGCACTTCTGTTGTGCTTGCTCATGTTTTTTTATTATTATTTCTTAATTTTCTTACAGGAGTTAGAAAATGAGGTCTACATTATTTCCATTCATAATTCACTTAAAGTCTGGGTACTATTTCAAACACGGATAATGCATTGATGAACGAGATACTCTTCTCATAGATCTTGCTGTGCAGTAGGTGGAAGCAGAACAACTAAATACATAACTAATCAACTAGTCAAATAAATAAATAAGGCAATTTCAGATGATAACAATTACTTCAAATGTAGGCCACGGTGTAGCGGAACAGAAGGTAAGAGGGGAAAGGCCATTTCAGGTAGCAAGCCTGTTGAAGTAATTGCTGAGCAGCTATCCCTGGGCTTGTCAAGAGCTCTCCTGGCAGAGGGATTGTAAAAGTTCCAAGCCCTTAAGTTACCAATGAGTTTGGGATGTTTAAAGGTAAAATTTCTGATGCTTCTGTTAAACTTTGTATGTACAGGTGACAGGAAGGATAAGGAATGAGGGGGGTTGAATGTGGAGGTATTGGGGGGAGGGGCATATGAGTTCTCCTTGTGAACCGCTGGGGGGAGTTTAGATCTCAGATTACATGCAAGGGAAATCCACCAAAGGTCTTAGAGGAGTCTCGTGGTATGATTTATGGTTTTAAGAGTTACTTTTACAATTATGTGGAGAATGGTTTGCTAAAACTAAAAACAGATACAGGGAAATAATTTATTAAGTTATTATAGCTTGCACATGTAGCATGGAATAGGATGACAGTCACGGAATTGTGAATAAGTTGACAAACTTAGCATACATTTGGATGGTAGAACCAACAGGACTTGCTGGGGGATTGGACGTGGGAAGTAAAGGAAAAGACTGAAAATAAGGAAAGCAGAGGTCTTATTACTTGGTAAGAATTTTGAATTTTATTCTAAGAGAGATAAGAAAATTCTGAGGGTTCGGAGAATGAGTGTGCATGAGTTCACTTTAATGGCATTTCTAACAAGTGAGGACATTCTGTATATGTACGAGAAAGTGCAAGACAGAATGGGCTAACTGACAGCAGTAAAATAAAGTAAACTCATTTTAATAGAGCACCGTAAGAGGCAGAGGAATGTGCTATCAAGGGAGACCAGATGTGCAACCTGCTCAGCGACAGGCTCCAAACTCAGAAAGACCTCGCACTTGGTTTAATGCTCTGCTGTCACTGTCTTGAAATTCTTAATAACTTTTTAACAAGAGGCCCTGATTTTCATTTTGCACAGGGTCCTGCAAATTACATAGCTGATCCTGCTAGAGAGGCATACTCAAGGATAGAAAGTGAATTTTGTGGATGGGTTAACAGTAGCTAAAATGATGGCTTTTTCAGATAAGATTTTATAACTCAGATTCAGTATACCATGGGTCACTGGAAGAGCTGAGACTTACATTTTCACTTTCTGAGTCTTTATTCAGTACTCTTTTTCTTAAGACTGACTACTTCTTAAAATGTGTTGATAATTTTTATATGACCTTATATGTGATCTTTTATATTCCATGTATATTTAGAAATAATTTTCTGATATAAGGTAGGAAGTTAGATACAGTAATACTAAAGTTATTACAAATACTATTTAAATCCTACATATCCCTATTTTTGTGATTTTTTGATATGTCAAAGATAAATTAATATATTCCACTATAATTTTGATTTTATCAGTTTTTTCTCAAATTGTTATTTTCTTTGCAAATGTTGACTCCAAAGCATTGGCTTATAAAGATTCATTTGAGGTCTGTCTTATCTGTAGATTACATATTTGATCCTTGTAAAATAATGACCAATGCTATTTGATAACTGCTTTTAGCTTTGAATTCTACTTTTACTGATTTTAATATTCCTATCTACAATAATATTATCTTTTGTATTTCCTTGACTTGTCAATACAGGTAGTCACCGGATTACGGATGACCTGACTTATGGAGTTCCACACTTACAAAAGGGCTCCAGAGGCTCCCTATAAGGTTAATTTATAATTAAATAATCAAATTAATAATACGGAAACTAGCTTATTTTGTGCAAGTAAACAAACGCGCATGGCATAAGTGGTTTGTTGGCGCAGTGTCTTTTGCTAGCGGCTAGTCTCGTTTATTCAGTCGCTTAGGCACAGCATCACTCTGTTCTTAACTTTTTAATTTGATTTTGTGAGTCTTTGTTTACCCCTATCAACCATAATTCCAAAGCGAAAGCCCACTGCAAGTCCAGGTGAGCCTGCAGCGAAGAGAAAGGTGATTATGATGGAAATAAAAGTAGAAACAAGCATTCAGAGAAAGGCCAGATGCCACCATTCCTTGGGAAAGCATTAGGCTTCAATTGCTTGTCTGTCGGAACAATTACAAAGGAAAAGTGAGAATAAAAGATCATGTGAAAGGCAGCGCTCCAATGACAGTATCAACTATTTCTGAGCAGTATAGTGAATTAATTTTGGAAAGGAAAGATTATTATTAATTTGGTTACAACATCAAAATAAGCATAACATTCTTATCAGCCTAGCATTGATGCAACATTAGGTGATTGTTAACCTTTAATATTCTTTTTTGAAATTTCTCCTATCTCCCATCTAAACTTTTTGTACGAGTTTGATTTTATGTTCTGTTGTTTGAATCAAAAGAAAGACCACAATAGTTTCTGTAATTTTTTATTACAGTGCAGGATATTATTATTATTATGGTATTACACTGCATTGTCATTACCACATATGAGCCATTATAGTATTGTTATTATTATTATTACCATATATGCATTGTTCATGGGAGATTCAAGTTACATACAAATCCAACCTAAAGACATTCTCAGGAATGTATCTCGTCTGTAACCTGGGACCAACTGCATTTGTTTATATTTCTGTTTTTTATTTTTATGTGGTATTTTGGTTTTGGTGCATATTTTGCAAAGGATATATTGCTAAATTATTTTCTTATATATTGTTTAATCCATTCACAATTGTTTTTGTAGTCTTTTATTTACACTATCATAATATTACTTTCTGTTTTCCTTTGTTTTGCCCTTGTTTCCTTAGCCCTATTTTCTGTCATACTGACCAAATTTTATCAATATTTCTGTTCTCTGGAGCAATTTCCTCTCTGGTTCACCTAGTTAGCAACTGCTTATCCTTCAGATTTCAACTCAAAGTTTCTTTTAATACCCCACATAACAGAATCCTCTCTCTATGATCTCCTCTCATAACACCTCACACTTTTTTTAAAAGCCGGTATGACAGTTTGCAATTACATATTTGTTTGATTATAGTAGGAGACTAGCACTCATAATTGGCCAATTACTTTATAAAGTCTAACAAAGCAGGAATTCATAAAATGTTGTAAAGAAACATTATTTTAAAAAAGTTAATTTAAAATTTATAAATATAGTTTCATTTATTCTTTGATGGAGATCCATGTTTTATTTCTTAAAAGACGAGAAAACACTTATACACCCTACCCAGGGAATCTGAGAGCAGAGTCTGCTTTTATTTTACTTTTACCCAATCATTTAGAGTTGCCATGCCCAAGCCTAATTTGACATAACAACGATCTTCAATGATTTCTTTCACCACATTTCTTAAAGCATTCAAGTTAGTTTTCATAGAAAAAACAACCTTCAAAATTTATCTCATATTTAATTAAACGGCACCATTAGAAAACAAACACAGAACAGAAACAGACTGGGAAACAAACTCAACAGATTCTGGTTAAGCATAAAATTCCACTGGTTGCAGCAAAAATTATTGGTATGTACTGAAAAGCAATTAACTACTACTATTCAGAGTGCTATGGACATCATCCAGTACATGTTATAGAGAGAAAAGTTAGTTGTTGTGTGTTTGTTGTTTTTTTATATCTTGATAGTCTTTTAAATTAAGAAAGTTTAGGAGAGCTAACTATTTATTGAGTAAATTCAGGAGCATGGTTGTTTTGTTCAATATGTATCGCCAGCACATAGGTTAATATTAAATGCGTAGATGATGCTTCATAAACATTTGTTGAATGAATGACAAGCATTCTTCTTTCTTTTTAATCTAATAGCTCAATGCATTTTTTTCATGAATGACTTAAAATTTTATGCAACCCTGAGCATAGAGACCACAGTGACTTTCATGTTGTAATTTTTAAAGGATGCTTTATGTGTGTGTCATTTTTGTATTAATTTTAAAATGTCTTTCAATGGCTATTTCAAAATCAAAATATGAGGGGATAGAACTTAAGGGCAGCCATCAGTAACTTTTCTTACATATTCAACTCCTTTCCTCCATGCTAAGCTGCTTGATCTGCCTGAATTCTGCCTGGCCCTGAATGACATTGTTTTCATTGCAGTTTTCTTTAAAAGATGTTTGCCTCCCACATACCACACATTTCCAGTTTAAGGTGGAGTAAATATACCTCTCCCTCCCCGTTTCACTTTTATGCCCCATTTCTCCTACTCTTCCCAAACCTCAGTGTTCTCTCCCTCCTTCCTTTCCATATCACTTCCCTCAGCATTGTCTCAGAGTTGCTGGGCTTTCTCTCTCATTTCCTTACTACCTGGCCAAGCATGGTGTTATCCTTCATCTGTCCAACACCCTGCCTCTTAGTTCCTGGTTCCCTATGCCCCAATTTTCTTTTTTATCACCTCACATTAGCCTTCCACCTGGATAGCCATATCCTATTTTTATTGGAAGTTGCTCTTCCAGTAAAATCTCTGTTTAGACCAGCCCACTGTCTGGTATCAGTCTCCATCATTCCAGGATAATTACTCTTATGGCTTCTCTACAATATCCCTTTGCCTATAATCCACTGTTTTTCCTTTGTTTTTCCTAATCCATTACCTCCTTCATGACCACTTCCCTCCTTACCTAGCTGGATGTGCACCCTCTATAGCTAGTGTACATTTCTTGTTAACATGCTTAAGTCCCTCCCCTTTCCCCACCTTGAACCCTTTTATCAAAATCTCAACACTGGTTACACCCAATCAGCTGAACATTGCTACATAAAATCACAAATTCCTACTGACTGAATTCAATTTTTACTTATGATTATAAACTTCAAGTAGGCATTTAGTTAATCCAGAAAATCCTACTGCAGTTTACTACTTACTGTTTGCTATGCTACCCTGAAATTTCTCTGAAATCATCAACATTTTTTCTCCAAACCATATGCTCAACTACTGATGTTTCCTAATACTTCACAGAAAAATGATAAAAATAAGAATCTATTTTATTTCCCCTTATCAAATTTGCCTTCTGACTTCATTCCACAAATGCTTTGCATGCTCAAACTAAAGTAGGTTAACTGTCCACGCTCATAACTAAAGTCCAGCTGTCCCTTTGAAATCTATTCTCTACCCATTCTTACTCTCCCATTGATTTTACTCCTGAAATTATCTTTTTTCTCTCCAATGTTCTCAATCTCTCTGTTTCCATTAAATTATTCCCATCTATCCAGATGTTTTAACATAGTTTATTTCAAATAAAAATCTCCGTTGATCGTATGCCCTATATCTGCATCAGCTGTCTTGTAGTAAAATTTTCACCACTTCACTCTTGAAAGCGTTCTTAGGAGATCACCAATGACCTCCATTTGCCAGATCAATGGTATATATCCTGACCTTGTCTTATCTTCCACTCTTCACATTTATCACAGTTATTTACTGCCTCCTACTGAAATGCTTCCTTCTCTAACTTTCTGTAATACAATCTCTCATTTTCTCTTATCTCCCAAGCCTATTCTTCTTTGATGACTCTTTATTCTCTGAAAAATTCATTCTTTTTTTTTTTTTTTTTTTTTTTTACTGCTGGGGCTCTTTGGTAAAACTTCTTTACTTCTCTTGCCTTGGTGATCTATTGTTGCCCAGTAGCTTTTAAAAATACTATTTATTTGTTAATTAATTTCTAAATTATATCCCCAATTCTGATTATTCCCCCAAATTTTAATGATATCTTAAATTTAACAAAGCCATATCAGTAGACTTTATTTCCCCCTCTTACCACAAAATTCGTTTCTTACTCAGATTTCCGAATCTCAACTCCAAAGGGAGTTGGCTAGGTTATAAGTCATTTTTGATTTCTTTCTCTTACTACCTCCTTCTCCTAACACACATATCCAGAAACTCTTCATATTCTATGTCAGTGCATAACCCATCTCTCTGTCTACAAACCTAATCCAATTACTTTCACTTTTCAGCTAGACTATAGCAACAGCTTCCACACTGAACTTTCTGTTTTCATTCATTCAAAAGCCAGAATGATATTGCCAAATATAAATTACATCACAACTCTCTCCTACTTAAAAACTCCATTGCCCTTTACCAAAAAAAAAAAAAAAAAAAAAATTCTAACCCTGTATCCTGTACTATAAGACCTAATATGATCTTCCTACTACTCACTTTCTAATTCCCTGATTTCATTTTACCCCTTTCTCTTTTTCTGTCAGTACACTGAAGCCGCCCAATCTGTGTTTGTCCCTCCATCATGCCCAATTTATTCCTGAATTAATGCCTTGACCTTTTTGGTTCCTCTGTCTAGAGCAGTCTTCCCAAGTATCATCACCTGGCATCTTCTCATCATCATGCCTCAGCTCAAAGGTCACTTTGTAAGAGGTGCCTTCTTAGAGCATCCTGCTCTCTCACCACCGTTTTGTTTTAGAGAGTTCATTCTGGCTGCAGTGCAGACAATGGATTTGGAGAAAGGAAGCCAGGTTAGAAGGAGGGAGCCCAGCTGGATGAAAGTTAAATGACCCAGTGAGAGAAATGCTAAACCTCTCTCATAGGTAGCATTGGTTTGAATCCTTACATTAACTCTATTTTTAAAACCTAGTCCATGCATATGTCCAGTATTTTTTCACTCCTCCAGAATACAGACAGTCAATAATTATTTTTCAGGTTTAGATTTAAAGTAGGATCTATAAGAAATTATGCTGATCTCTGTTCAAATATTTCAGGACCAGACAAAAGAATAAAGAACAAGTGGTAGAGCTGCTCTATTTTCACTTGCCAGCATGGAGTAACAAGGGAGCTATAGCCAGAAAGAGCAGAGACATAGTGCTTCACCTTTCTGCCAAGTCGTTTCTTTTTGTATTTCTGAGAGCAGCAGGCATTAGCTGGGTCAGTGGCACTCTTTAGAGCTGGCACCACTCCCTTCATTTGGAGCCAGTTGCAGCATTGCCCTGTTTTATTTAAAATGCCGTACTTGCCAATGTAACCTGGGAAGCAGCGCCATGGCAGGGTTGTCTCATGGAATTGACTTCAGTGTTTGGTATAAATCTGGGGGAATAATGAGATCAATTTGCACTTCCCAGCAACTGCTCTCAAGATGCCCTTGGCTCCTGCTTCTGCTGGTGCAAACTAAGGTACGTTAGTGAGATTCCACAGTGCAGACCCTGAACCGTATATCCAGGTGAGTTTTTCCTTCCTCGCGGAGGCTAACTGGATGATTGACTGTCCTTTTATGTGTTCATTGCTGTGATGTATATTGTACAAATTCATCAATATTTTCATATTTGATTGACATCCTAAACTTCACAATTGTTAAAGATTTTCACATTTATTGCATTGTTTCTGTCATTTCAATGGAAATTTGAAAATGAGGCAGAAAGTTTAAATATGTGAGCTCTGATTGCCATCTTACATATATATTAAACTGATGAGTGAAAATTACAGGCCCATACTCATGGGTTCATGACACCATGCACTTTTGTTCTTTCTCTGTCTCTGATACCATATTGGCTTCTATGTGGATTTTTAAAGGTTCATAATACTATATACTAACTGTCTTTTGCAGCAATTTGCATAGAACTGGAGATCATTATCCTAACTGAAGTGTCACAGAGATGGAAAAATGAATACCACATGTCCTCACTTATAAGTGGCAAGGATATATATGGTCATAAAGTGGTGTAATGGACATTGAAAACTAAGAAGGGGGAGGATGGGATGGAGGTGACAGATAAAAATCTACCTGTTGGGTACAATGTACATTATTCTGATGATGGATACACTGAAAGCCCTGTCTTCAGCATGATACAATTCATCTATGTAAAAAAAAAATTGTACCTCCTAAATATTTTGAAATTAAAATAAATAAAAGTGTATAATACTATAATACTGTATATACTTACTTTAAAACATCTGGAAGATATCACAATCTGCTATTAATATTTGTCCAAAAAGTTCAGATATTCATTTTTTTGTTCAAAATAATAATGAATGACAATAAAATAATAAACTTCACTCCATAAGATGTCTGAAGGGACAATGATTTATTTCCTTAAAAAATAAACTTTATCTTCACCACATTTCTGGGAGAGGTGTGCTGGTTTTTACTTAATCTTTATTACTTTGCTATTAAGCTGTGAACCACTTCAGGAGCAGTAAAAGTGAAGCATACTTTTGGCTCTTTTGGATGACAAAAATAAGTTGTTTATTTCAGGTGCACCCAAAACTCAACATAGTAAAAATTAGGATCATTTTTTATGATTAAATAAATAAATATACATACACAACAATTAAGAATGTGGATTCTCCAATGAACCTTATCTTAAAAGTCTTTCTCAATAAAAGGCAAATTCAGATTTTTTTAAAAATTAAAGGTTGGCCTTTGGTTTTCCCCCTGCCCAGTCCAACTATAGATTAGTACTATAAAATATTGGTCCCCTACAAAACATCATATAATGGAATCCATGACACTTTTATAAACAACTCATGTTAAAAATATTTAATATCAGGCCGAGCGCGGTGGCTCCCGCCTGTAATCCTAGCACTCTCGGAGGCCGAGGCGGGCGGATTGTTTGAGCTCAGAAGTTTGAAACCAGCCTGAACAAGAGCGAGACCCCGTCTCTACTGAAAATAGAAAGAAATTAATCAGACAACTAAAAATATATAGAAAAAATTAGCCGAGCATGGTGGCACATGCCTGTAGTCCCAGCTGCTAGGGAGGTTGAGGCAGAAGGATTGCTTGAGCCCAGGAGTCTGAGGTTGCTGTGAGCTAGGCTGACGCCACGACACTCACTCTACCCCGGGCAAAACCGTGAGACTCTGTCAAAAAAAAAAAAAAAAAAAAAATATATATATATATATATATTTAATATCAAGCCCAAGTGAGTCTCCTGTGAGATACATTTCAGTAAAACAGGAGACAGAAAAGTGAACTCTTTTTCCATTATTGACTTTAAAGGCTTCATACTTTCAGTGTATAAATTGGTTTTGGCTAAAAAAAAATCCCCCCAAAACAAACAAAAAACCTCAACACCAAAC
>CAUYSK010008663.1:0-24845 GCA_963575035.1 Avahi laniger
AGTCTCCTGAGTAGCTGTGACTACAGGCATACTCCACCATACCCGGCTAATTTTTGTATATATATATATATATATATATATATTTTTTTTTTTTTTTTTTTAGTTGTCCAGATCATTTCTTTCTATTTTTTAGTAGAGACGGGGTCTCGCTCCTGCTCAGACTGGTCTCAAACTCCTGACCTTGAGCAATCCACCCACCTCGGCCTCCCGGAGTGCTAGGATTACAGATGTGAGCCACCGCGCCTGGCCTCCTTTTTCTTTTTAAACTAACAGCTTTATTGAGATATAATTTATATATCATAAAACTTACCCACCCAATTTGTGCGCAATTCAATGATATTTAGTGTATTTACAAAGCTGTGCAACCATCCTTACAGTTTAATTTTAGAACGTTTCCATCACATCCCTCCTAAAAAAAATTTGTGTCCATTTACAATCACTCCCTGGTCCATACCTAGCCCGAGACAAGCACAGATCCAGACAGTCTTTTCTTTTTTTAAATCATTATTCTAGTTTTATAGAAGAATGACTTGACAATCAGAGAAGTTAAATAACTTATCCAAGATCTTACAACTAATAAATAAAAAAGTCAGGGTAGAATTTAAGGCTTTTGCATCCCAGTCTAAAGCTCTTTCCACTAATAGATGATGCTTTTTCTTCACCATTATTTATTATTTTGTTTTTCTTAACCCCTCTTTTACATAAACTCCCCTTTCCTAATCCACTCTCTTGCCTCTCCTCCCTCAGAAAATGCCGAAGGATTTCCCTGAGTCTAAGGAAGCAGTACAGCAATCTTTGTACCTGGAAATTCTTCCCCATGACCAGGACTCCTGGGGAGGTGCCAGGCCAGCTGGGGACTTGGTATAGGTTAACGGTCTGTTCCTCCACTCTTCCCAAGCAGTCTTGGGGTGGGCCCCAGGCTGTGTTCCGGCCTCTCTTCCGCCAGCTTGAGTGGAAATGGTGACGGAGATGATGCAGTTCAGGTCCGGAAGGGTGGAAGCTGGGAGTGTAAATTTAGTAACTCCATGGTTGAGACCCTTGGGACCCACTGCCAGAGTCAGACACTCCTTGGAATACCGGCTCCTGCCCCCACTTCCTTTCCAGGTCACTTGGTAGATGGCTGGAAGGGAAAGTGGAGGGAAACCCTGCTTTCCTGGGTCTGCTTCCTTACCTCTTAGCCATACTCTTCCCAGCAAATGGGAAGTTTCTCACCTTAGAAATTGGCCAGGGCTTGGACATGTGGGCACACATTAGTGCACAAACATCCTTCCTCACATTTCTCAGGTACCAAAAACATGAGCCAGGGAGAGAGGGATGAGTAGTGGGGTAGGGGGTAGGGGAATTTAAGTTCTGGTTCTGCAATCTATCTTACTCCTGTTCTAAGGGTCTGAGCTTCCTCCAGCACCAAGCCAGTTAGGAACTCAAGAGTTAAGAACCCAATAATCCCAGTATTAGTTACCACTGAGTTTTTTTTTAGCTAATCTTGTTGGGGTAAGGTTGCTTTCTGGGGAAGAAAGGGTGTAGGAGTTGAGACATATGGAGATGATAGGAATAGCTGAGTTTTTCTCTGTGTCTCCTTTAAGAAAACATCCTACTAAGACCCCTGGGAAAAGAGAAAAAAGGAGAAGAGGAAAAGAAAAGGTTTGAGAGGGAGCCCCTGCCACCTGCCTGGGGACCTTCCATCTACTAGTGTCCTTGAAAGGGCTTCTTCCCTGGATTCTGCTTCTCCCACTAAGGTAGATTTTCCCCACCCTGCTTAAGGCTCCAGATGGCTGAGGGTCTTCAGCTGCCAAGACGTGGGTTTTGGGGAGCACAGGGCAAGAAAGCACAGAAGCACAGGTTGGGCCTATAGGGCAGTTTGTGCTTACGGTGGCGAGGGCCAGAACTGATATGGTGTGGTATCCATACTGTGGCTGGAGACCTGGCACTGCCTCCCCAGCCCTTGCCCAAGCTCTTCAGCTGCCTGCTCTTTTCCTTCAACATGAGCATGCTGGGAATGATGGTGGCTGGTGCAGCCCCTGCCCTGAGAACCCTGCCACAGAGCCTACTTCTTTTCCTCTTCTGCCCTGGCCCCCCAACCTCACCTGCTTTCTGCTGTGTCCCCAGGTGCTCTGGAGCCCTAGCACCATGGATGCTCTCAATAGGAACCAGGTAGGACCTGGATGCAAGACCCAGGCCATGGTGCAGGTGAGTGGGGGCAGGGCTGTGAGGAAAGAGGGCTGTTGATAAGGATGGGTCCCAGCCCAAGGATGAGAGCAGCAGTTCTGTTCCTCTCTGCCCTTCCCCAGGTCCCAAGCCTATTAACAGCTCAGTCTTTATCTGAATCAGGTTAATTGGTTCACCCAGAAACCACCCTTTGAAAGTCAGAAAGCAGTTTACAGATTGACCCTGGGCTGTATCACTCTCTTTGATTCATGCCTCATCCCTCTCTCGTAATTTATTGTAGCAGGGCCAAGCAATGGCCAAGTGGACAGCCACGGACAAGTCTGCAGGGAGCTCAATTGGCCCTCCTCTACAGTACCCTTCTTGCTTACCTAATGCCACCCCCCCACCCCATCTCCTTGTTTCTGCTTTAATAGACGAAAGGGGCAGTTAAGCGAAGACTAGAGATAAATCCAGTGGGAAGAGTTAGTGGCCTAGATTCAGATCTAATTACAATTTAGTGGAATAATGCTGTGTGAGATTTTGTGCTAAGCCTTTCAGCACCCTCAGAGCCCTTTGGAGAAGGGCAAGGGCTGGAGAGAGTGCTGGTGGGACTGGGACTAGGGTGCTAAGGTGCTGGCTTGGAGTCTCTAATGATGCTCCTCCTCCACCCCCACTACCTGCAGAAAGGACCCTTGGACTTGATCGAGACAGGCAAAGGGCTGAAAGTGCAAACGGACAAACCCCATCTGGTGAGCCTGGGCAGTGGGCGGCTCAGCACTGCCATCACCCTGCTGCCGCTGGAGGAAGGTAAGAGGGGTCAGGGCATCCCACCTGCCACCCCTCCATCCTTATAGGCATTCCTGCCCTGGAGGCCCAGCTCTGCATGTGTTGGGGTCCTTCTGCTGCTTGCTGGCAGTGCTCACCTCCCACCTCCCCACCCCACCAGGCTTGCTTCTCTTGTCTCTGCCTCCCCAGACTGCCTGCCTTCTTTGGTAGATAACCTGACCGGGATTAAAGATCAGTTTAGAAACAAGGAGGAGAGCACTGAGAGAAACAGGAGAGCACATTGCTCTTAGCAACCAGTGTGGCCAAGAAGAAAGGGGGCCCAGGGCAATGCCTGGCTTGGGAGACTGCACCGTAGGGTAGGTGGAGAATGGAGAGATAGGAGTGGGGGCAAGATAAGGCCCTGGCACGGCCCCCTTCACCTTTCAGCTTCTGTCCTCCCTCTCTCTCTGCTGGCTGCACTTGTTGCCTGGGCGATACTACATTCCCCACATTCTCCAAATACCAGTCTCAGGGGCTCTGCCTGGGGGGGAGGGGCTGCACTGAAGAGAAGGGGAGAGTGAGGGAGGGGAGAGGTGCAGGTGGCAGAAGGGAGGGAGAGACGAAGGAGAGAGAGGAAGATTTAGAAGAAAAGAGGAGTGGGTAGGATGAAGGGGAACAAGAAAAAAGGACATAGGGAGAGGCAGTTGAGGGGACTAAGAGAAGGTCTGCAGAAAAGAGGCCCCCTCTCTACTCTATGTGTGGAGTCTGGGCCTTCCCATGCTCAGGCAGAGTTTTCTCTGCTCCAGAAGAGCTTCTGTCGGTTACTGGTTACCGTCTCAGCCAGGCTCAGGGGCCTAATAGGGGTGGCCAGTGGTAGGCAGAGATTCTCCCAGGAGTTGGAGGTGGCAATATATTTCCGCTGTGGCCCTCCTTGCCCTGTCTCTGCCTCTTCAGCCTGAACGACCCCTCTGACTCAATTTGCCTCCTGTCTCCAGGGAGGACGGTGATTGGCTCTGCAGCCAGAGACATCTCACTGCAGGGGCCAGGCCTGGCTCCAGAGCACTGCTACATTGAGAACCTGCGGGGCACCCTCACCCTCTACCCTTGTGGCAATGCCTGCACTATTGATGGGCTCCCTGTCCGGCAGCCCACACGGCTCACTCAGGGTAAGGTTCGATACCCTCAAACAGAGGGGCGCTCTGTTTAAAAGCCTGTGCATGTTAGCTATAGGAGAAGCCTTTGGTGGTGGTTGCCATGGTAACGGCCTGAGTGGCCTGTACTGGAGATGGGGTGCTCAGGTGCATCTGGATGTGCCTAAACAACAACTCAACCCCCTCCCCCACCCCTGGCATCCAAACTTGTCTTCAACCTACTTTTCTTTTTTTTTTTTTTTTTTTTCCGAAACAGAATCTCACTCTGTTGCCTGAGCTAGAGTGAGTGCCGTGGCGTCATCCTAGCTCACAGCAACCTCAAACTCCTGGGCTCAAGCAATCCTTCTGCTTCAGCCTCCCGAGTAGCTGGGACTACAGACATGCGCCACCATGCCCGGCTGATTTTTTCTATATATTTTTAGTTGTTCGATTAATTTCTTTTTATTTTTAGTAGAGACAGAGTCTCACTCTTGCTCAGGCTGGTGTCGAACTCCTGAGCTCAAACAATCTGCCCACCTCAGCTTCCCAGGGTGCTAGGATTACAGGTGTGAGCCACCGCAGCCTGGCCTCAACCTACTTTTCTCTCTGGTCACTCCCAACTTGCCTCCCGGCACCATGGGGAGAGAAGAGGTTCTGATTCCTGCTATCCGAGGGCCTGGGGTGTGGTGTGGTTGTTAGCAGCTGCTGGGGAAGAGCAATTGCAGTGGCAGTGAGAGGGTATCACTGCTGTGAAACAGCACTGTGGCACTGTGAAACAATGCCAAGAGGGAGTTGTTTTGAGAAGCTGGAGAGGAGGACAATACCTCCTGATGGGGACGGGGCAAGGGCAAAATCTGATGGCAAAATCTAAGGACATGCCTTCTCCTGTCACAAGATTGTTGACAGTCTGGGCAGATGGCTCACGCCTGTAATCCTGGCACTCTGGGAGGCTGAGGTGGGAGAATTGCTTAAGCTCAGGAGTTTGAGACCAGCTTGAGCAAGAGCAACACCCAATCTCTATTAAAAATAGAACAATTATCTGGGCATTGTGGCACACACCTATAGTCCCAGCTACTCTGGGAGGCTGAGGCAGGAGGGTCGCTTGTGCCCAGGAGTTTGAGTTTGCAGTGAACTATGATGATGCCACTGCATTCTGGCCAGGGCAACACAGCAAGACTATCTCAACAAACAAAACAAAACAAAACAAACAAACAAAGAAACCAAGACTGTTGACCGCTTTTAGGTCATGAATGGGCCATTCCGTTGTGTAAGGTAGCTCTAAAAACTGAGCTCCTAATTACTATGGTTACTAGGCAGGTAAGGGGTTGGCCCAGGTGGCCCTTTGTCAGATCAGGTGTGTTCACTCTGGAAAGAGGGTTCTGGGCATCAATTTATCCAGTGAATCATCAACTCAGGGGAATGAAAAAAGATTTGGGTGGAGGTTACAAGTGAGGTTAACAGGAGGGTGGGAGCTTTGGGCTAAGCCTGGCTCTGAGCAGGAGGACTTGCTGGCATTGCTTTCTGGGGCCTCTTACAGGCTAAAAGCCCCTGTGCAGTGGAAATTCCACTCACTCCACTGTCTCCCTCTCTCCTATTCACTCCCCTTGGGGCTTTCAATGCCACTCCCTTCACAGCTGATCCTGGAGGATACCTGACCTTGACCCACTCTGTTCTTTCTGCCTTTGGGTGGGGGGCAGGGTGTGGACAACTGACTTCAGGGAGGCAGGTCCACCAGCAGCAGCAGGCAGGCCCTGGTCTTCTCCAGGCTTCAAGATCTCTGGTGTTGTATGAGAAGGGGAACCCCCACAAATTGGGGCTTTGGCTATGATGGCATCTGGTTCCCGCCGATCCTGTTCAGTCTCAGAGAGAGCATCTTCTCCAAGATTTGGGAGCATGGAGGTGAGACTATAGAGCAGCAAGGAGAAGCAGGGCAAAGTTCAAAGAAGGCCCAGCCCTCCCCACCTCAGCCCCAAATCCATCACATTCACAGGCAAGAACGTTCATTGTTACCCTGCACGTTGGGAGCAGGGTGGAGAAACCCATGTTCTGTGTGCCTCTCTGTCCAGCCTGCCCAGTACATTATTTAGCTCCCTGAGAAAAGGGAATGCCTGGGGCCAAGATGGAATTCTGAAGCATTTTCTGTGGCCCCAGTGACCTTCCCACTCTTACCCAGCCAGAAGCCCACCCTGCCAAGTATGTACCCTCCCACTCTCTTCTGACCCTAAACCCCTTCCCTTTTTCTCCCCCTCCCCATAGCCTTCTTGTCTGGGCTGGCCTGTCTCAGAAGCTTGGCAGCCTGTGGAGGGGTAGGCAGAGGCACAAAGGAATGGGTGTTCTTCTCCTCGTCCTCCCCCTCCCCTGGGCTCCAGGAGTTGAGGGTTTCCTTGTCTCATCTCTGGAGCAAGGCACCAAGCCCAGCCTTGCCTGGCCCCACTCCGGACATTCTTGGGAGTGCGTTTCCTTGGAAACTGGGTGGCTCGGGGGTGCATGTGCTATCTCTGTGAGTCTGTGTAACTGGAGTGTGTTTATGTATCTCCGGATGTGTTTGTGACTCTGAGCTTGTGTATCTCTGTGTTTGTGCCTTTCCTGTGTTTATGGATCAGTGTGTTCAAGTGGGTGGCAGGGGTGAGCTCAGGACTGATGGTACCAAAATGTCTGTGTGTATATGAGAATTCATTGGCCATATGCCTATCTGTGGACATACATACAAGAGGATCATTTTTCCTGTCTTGTTCCCCTAATCTGGCCTTGTAGAGGGTACCCTCCTCTTCGAAAAACAGAAGGCTACCCTGGGAATAACAAGGAGCCTGCTCTGGCTGGGCCAGCCCCTAGATGCATCATTCTGGGCACTGTGCCCAGCCATAGGCAACTTGGAGAGACACACTTCATGACAAGCAGAGATGGCAGTGACAGGCTCTTCCAGCAGGAATATGCCTGGGCCAGGCAAGGGGGGAGGCGGGCAGAAAGCAGATGCCAACCTTTAGCACAGAGCTATGAACACGAGGGCATGAAGTGAGGGAGCCAGGAAGATCCTGATTCCACCCCTTGTACCCAGGCATGCTGGCACGTCCCACGCTGCCCTCTTCTCCACAGAGCAAGGGGTGGAGCTGGGAATAGAACTAAGGAAATGAGGAGGAATCTCAATCTGAGTCTAGGCTGCCCCACCCTGGGACCACAGTGCCAGACCACATGAAAGATCTGGGAGGGGACTAAGTGGGGGAGGACCCAGAAAGCCACACAGCTCAGGGCCCAGGCTGTCTAGACAGTAGGTCCCCATCTACTCCTAGCATTTGCTGCCAGCCCTAGTCTCCAAGTCTCCTTCACGCTCTAAGCCCCTCACTGATGGGTAGGGGGCTTGTGTGAGGGCCAGTAGAGGAGCGGCTGGGGAGCCAGGATTCCTGGGTTATCCAACTGCCTCTTTCTGGGATCCAGGACATCGAGCCTCTTATTCTGCCACCCAGTTATTCCTTCCGTAAATTGGGAGCAGAGTCTCCAACTTTTCTCTGTTATAAGATCGATAAAGATCTTATCTAACAAGGCTCCAAGGAAAGAGAGCAGAGGGAAGGCTCCTAGCTTCCCACTTCTTTGTGTCCGCCTCCTGCCCTATTTCTTACTGGCGGGCATCCTCTGTGTATGCCTGGGTCTGTCCGGCTGGCCATCACAGTTTCCAGACCGATGAATCACTCTTCCTGAGATTTTTTTAAGCCTCCCCTCATTTTGCATTTGACCCTATATGGTTCTTCCTTTTTCCTTCAGAAGGGGAATAAGATGTGTGTGCACATGTGAGTGTGTGAATGTGTGTGCCTACAGTTGACAGCGTGGTTAAGTGGCGTAGTGGGCTGTTCAGCAAGGGCAGAAAATTTGCCTGATTATTTCTCCAAGGAGGTTGACTTTTTATTTCAGAGTCTCTTCAGGGACTGAGTGAAGGGATAGCTATGCCTGAGTGAGACTGTCACTAAGAGGGGGGTTGGTGCCTGGGGGAATGTGAGCATGAGAATAAAGGTGTGTGAGAGACAGAGTATGTGTATGTGTGTGTGTTTATTATTTGTTTATTTTTTTGAGACAGAGACTCACTCGGTTGCCCAGTCTAGAGTGCTGTGGCATGATCCTAGCTCACAGCAATCTCAAACCCTTGGGTTCAAGGGATCCTCCTGCCTCAGCCTTCAGAGTAGCTGGGATTACAGGTGCTTGCCACCATGCCTGGCTAATTTTTTCTATTTTTAGTAGAGACGAGGTCTCGCTCTTGCTCAGGCTGATCTGGAACTCCTGAGCTCAAGCAATCCTCCTGACTCAGCCTCCCAGAGTGCTAGGATTACAGGTGTGAACCACCGAGCCTGGCCAGTTTTTTTATTTTTTTAGAGATGAGGTCTCGCTCTGTGTCCCATGCTGGAGTGCAGTGGTGTGATCACAGCTCACTGCAGCCTCAGACTCCTGGGCTCAAGCAATCTTCCTGCCTCAACCTCCTGAGTAGCTGGGGCTACAGGTGCATGCACTAGGCCCAGCTAATTAAAAAAATTTGTTTTGTAGTGACAGGGTCTTGCTATGTTGCCTACACTGGTCTTGAACTCCTAGCCTCAAGCAAGCCTCCCACCTTGGCCTCCCAAACTGCTGGGATTACAGGTGTGAGCCACCACACCACACCAGGACATCAAAGAATGTGTTTAATGAGGCTGTCTGTGTGACTCAGAGTGTGCATAGCTGAGGTAGTGTCAGTGTGACTGAGCAAAGGTTGGTGTGTATCTGAGAGACAGTGTGTAAGGCCCTGTGAGCTGCTGACCACATACAGTGTGTCCCATAAGGTTCTGGTGTCCAGGGGCCAGGTCCCTAGAGCAAGAGGAACTTTCTGGGGGACATGGCTGAATGGTGGGTACCTGCCTGGCTCAGAATCTCAGCCTGACCCTTGGGGCTCCAGACATTTGTGTTTCGAAACTCCTATTGGGGTGGAGGACCCTTTGCTGGGGCTAGCACAACTGGAGATTGTGGCTGGGCATAGGTAGGGTTGACTTCCAGGGCCCTAGGAAGTGGGCTGGCTCCCCTCAGATGGAGAAAGGGGTAGCGCCTTGGTCCAGCCTGGGTTAAGGGGTGAGCTGTGGTGAGCAGCCTAGAAGTGGGGTGTTTAGGATGGAGATAAGAGCATTGCATTGCACAGAGCACTGCTTTGGCCTGAACTCCCAGCCCAGGGTGACCTTGTCACAGTGGCAGGCTGAGGGCCAGAGTGGACCTAGTGACCTAGCTGGATCCTGTGGAGACCCTGCTCTTTTCCTGTCTCTCACATATGAAGCCCTGGAGTGTCAGAGCTGGACGTCCAGCAGCGGTCATTGAGGCCAGCCTCCTCATTCTGTAGCTAGGGAATCCGAGGCCAAGGGGTGTGACTGGATGATGGTGATACAGCCACTCAGGACAGGGCTGGCCGCGACCCCAGGCCTCAGCCACAGACTTCCTACCTTCGCTCTCCTCAATCCTGCTCCTGCTCTGGATCCTCTGGCCTCTGTATTTACCCTTCACCTTTCCTTCCCTCAATTCACCTCCCTTGAACCTTTCCTCCCTGTCTACTTTTCCTCCTGCCCCTGGTCGCAGGATCCAGCCGGTTCTCTCCTCGCATCCTCCCGCTCCGCCCTCTCCATCCAGCTCTCCACTCTTCTCCATCACTTCCTCTTCCCCTCCTCCTCTCCTTTGTCCCTCCCTCCCTGGCTCCCTTCCCCCGCCGCTGGTGGCCGGCCCGCCCCTCCCCGGGCTCTGGCGGCTGCTCGCTGCCTAGCTGCTCGCTCCGAGCCTGGAGCCTGGAGCGGGCGGCGCAGAAGGTCAGCCCGCCCCTCGGCAAAGGCCCCAGGCGGGCCGGGAACCTGGAGGGCCGGAGCTAGCAGGGGCAAGCAGTCCGGAGGTCCGGGTTCAGCGGTGAGTCCTGAGACCCGGGCCAGCTACAGCCTCCGGGTAGCCGGGCGTGGAGAAGCTCGGGTTGGGAGGGGCGTCCTGGAGAGAGTGGGCGCCAGGAGGGGGATGGGGTTGGGGTCCTTTGCTCCTCTTTGGGAGCATGAGGCTGTGAGACTCGGTTGTGTGTGTGCTCTGAACATTTCTGAGTGGGGATTCTGAGCTTGAGAGCACTTCTCAGCGGTGCAGACCTCATCTTCCCCAGCGCTTGGCAGTCCTCTCCTTGGGACCCGCCTCCCTCGGATGGGGTTAAAGGGTCCTGGTTAGGGTGAACGGAGTCTGTGTTATAGCCAAAAGGGGTCTCTGATGGGAAGGGCCAAGGCCCTTCCTTCCATCTTCCCTTCACCAGCCTCCCTTTGGCCATTCCATTCTATCTGTGTGGCTGGGAGGACAGTGGCCATTGCTCTGTGAGTGTGTGAGCGTGTATGCTTATGAGTCTGTGTGTGGGTCTGTTTGTGCGTGGTGCTTCCCCTCTGCATCTCTCAGAGATAGGATCCACCCTCTCCTTTGCCCAGTTTTTCTCCTCCAGGTGTACAGTTTCTCCACCCACCTGCACACAGCTGGGTCCTGAGCCCCTCTGGGCATGGGGGGCACGGACCACAACTTTGGTTGGATGGGCAAGGCTTCCTGAGATGGCTGGCCTTTGAGGGTGTGGGGCAGGAGTGGGCAGAGAGGGGGCTTCTTCCCAGAAACAGGCTTGCCAAGCCCATGGCGGTTGTAGGGCCCAGAGCTGGGGCAATGCCTGGGGCCCCTGAGTGCAAATAGAAAGTTAATTTGGGCAGGAGCTGGGCTGCTCTCAGTCCTGTTGCCCTCTTGCCCGCTCTATTAATATGGATTCAGCTCTGCTGCCTGGCATCACTATTTATAGCCCAGAGGCAGCATGGCCACACCCCCTATGTGGGGGAGGGTGAAGATCAGAGGAGGGGGCGGGGAACTTAGAGCTATGGGCGTCAAGGTGGAGGGTCCCTAGATGTTCATAGCCTCCTTGGGTGGGCCTGGTGCTGCTGGGCTGGAATCCACCCCAACTTCTCACCTTCTTCCCAGCCTAGACTGTGCGCTCAGGCTCCTTATCCCCACCACCCACTACACTTCCCCCCCATCAACCTAGGGTTGAATGAGTCTGTCTAGATCCTGTGAACTCATCATTAATTAGCCTTTTAAATGGCTGAAAAGAGGGGGAGGGGCCTGACAGGGCTCTTACTGAAACAGCCTTGGTCATAATTAGGTGAATGGTGTGGTTGGCTATTATTTATTCCAGTTATGATTACACTGGGATCAGCTTCTCTGATTGGTGGCTTAGGAGGGAAGTCTCCACCCTCTCCCAACCACCACCACCACCCATCAGCCTTTAGAATTGTTGCTGCTGCTTGCCTGGGAGGGCCTGTGGGTGTGCCAAAGTAGTGGGTGGCTTTGTCCACTATGGTTTTCTACTATGGGCTTCTCAGCGTGCTAGACCCCCACCCCATGGCAATGCCCAAGGTCCCAGAAACAGGCTCCTGAGCTTCTCAGTAAGGGGCCTGCCAAGGTTCCCACGTGGCCTGGGATGCCCCTTGCTCTTGCAGCCTGCCTGAGCTGAACTGTCTCAGCGTCCAGGAATGTAGACTTCCCTGCCAGTCTTAGCTCAGACTGGCATGAAGTTTGGGGCGCCAAATGGCACTAGATTGGGTAGACAGGAGCCTGGGGTCAGGGACCAGGGGCGTGGACAAAGTGGAAGGGTGGGTGGTAAGAGCAACAGGGCTGTGTCTTCTCCCAACGTAGCATCTTCTGCAGGAGCACTTGAGCACCTGGTGTGGCCAGGAGGTGGAGTTCTGCCAGCCAGGCTTAGGTGCCTGTGGGCACACCTGCCGCTATGCACACTCCTGCTGCCCCTGGCTACATTTTCTGGCTCCCACGAACCCTCCCTACTCCAGGTACTTGCACTTCCAGGGCAGGCATGGGCTTGTGTCTGCTGCCTGGGAATGTGCTTGGCTGAGGCTGGGCCCAGTGGCCTAGCCTTAGCTAGATTCTAGGGGAGACCAGGGAGCAGCCAGAGGGTGCTTTGTCAGAAAGAAAGAGGGTGGTGGTCATGCCCTATATGCTCAGAGAGGGTGGCAGCTCTCCTAAGGCCACACAGTGATAAGGAGTCGGAGCAAATTCTGATCCCCCCAGGTCATCTGACTGATCCATAGTTTTTCCCTTGTCCCCTAACTCAGACCTTTTTTTTGTGACCCTGGAAGTTGCTACCTCTCAAACTGACCCTTCTACCCAAGCGGTAGATAGGTGGCTCAGGGGTACAGGTTGAGGTTGGGGGGACATGGGTGTCTATGTTCTCTGAAGAACTTTCTTCATTTACAGAGTGCTTTCACATACACTGTCTTATTAACCCTGCAAGATCAGTGGTATTTGTCCCATTTTTCTGATGAGAGAACGAGACTCAGAGGTGAAGTGACTTCACCCAAACATCTCACAGCTAGTAAGAAGAGGAATTAGGATGAGGACTCTGATCTTGGGACTTGCTCTTTCCACTCTACCCTGTCTGTGGAGCCCTGGAGGTACCTGTCTCAGGCATCGGTCAGGTGTGGATTGTGTGGACTCCGTGAGTGCAGGTGGACTCTTTAGAGCCTGGAGTGACCTGCTAGTGCTGTGGGGTGAAGGTGGCTTTAGCCCTGCCTGCTCTGCCAAGCGTTTGCTTTATCCACAGGCTGCATGTTGTGCCTGGGTCAGTCCACCTTCCTCCGCTTTAACCACCCGGCTGAAGCCAAGTGGATGAAGAGCATGATTCCAGCAGGGGCCCGGGCCCCTGGGCCCCCCTACGGCCCTGGCCTCGGTAGGTACCCAGCTGGGGCAGGGGGTTGGGTTGGTACTCCTTGGACAGTCCTCCTTCTTGCCCAGTTCAGCCACACTTGGAGTGTTAGGGCAGGACAATACCTATGGTCTGGGCTCATTGCCACCTGCCATGGGTTGGTGGAGAAGCCAAGCAGTGGGGCCACTGGGAGAGATATAAGCCAGTGCTGCTTAGTTAAAATTGGGGAATCATACCTCGAGGAATGGAGGGCTCTTCCAGCCTGTACCCCACTGCCCTGGAGGATGGCACACAGTGTCTGGGACCTGGCCCACTATGTTACCACCGGGGAGCCTCACCCTCCAGGGGGGCAGAAGGAAGCATTAGGTCGGACCCCCTAGTAAGCTCTGATGGGTCCCACCTGCTGATGATCATGTCCTTGGGTGCTGCCCAGCCTTCTGGCCATGCCATACCCACTGATGACTCAATGGAACAGCTGCAGTTTGTGTGTGAATTATTGATCCCTGGAGGAGAATTGCTGATTGTTCCAGGGAACCAACAGATGCCTCCTCAGCCCAGCTGCCCAGGGGGTGGGTTGTAGACAAGGAGGCCACCAGTGGTTCTACCACCCCATACTTTTGCACTGGCATTCAGGTGGCTGTGGGATGACAGATGCCAAAGTGGTGCTGGGACAAGTGGACACATATGTTACGTATACCTAGTTGGTTGGTATCAGTGGTCTAAATGTATAATCTGGGGACCTGAGGAAAGGTGGATGGTACTGGGATCACTCAATATCCACGAGAACCCCTCCGACTTTATCCCACACAATCCTCATAATATCGGACCCAAACTCTGTCTTGCATAGGTTTTCCCTCACTCCCCTATCCCCAGTCTTTTCCAGTCCCCTGGGGGCTCAGAAGCCTGCGTTCCCAGTCCACTCCCTAGTTAATTTTACACTGCCCCAACCCCAGCCTTGTCATGCCACTCACGTAGCTGTTTGGGGCAGTGGTTCCAGGGACTCCTGATTGGTTGACTAGGGCTGGGGCAGGGCAAAGGCAGGCTCTTGTTGGCGTGGCTTAATGGGATAATTGGAGGACCTGAGCTGCACCTAGTTGCTGGCCAGCCTGGCTTCCAGGAACCAGCCATTAGCACCAGATCCTTCCCCTGCCTCTGATTGGACAAAGTGGTGCAGCACACACCCCTTGGCGAGCCCTGGAGACTTTGGTTTTTTTCCCCTGGGCCTCTGGTTCCTGTGTTGGGAGGCCCTGATGTCCTATTAGGCTAGAAGCCCCTGGAACTTCTGGCCAGCTCTTCTGGCCTCCATCTCCTTTGTATAACGTCCACCTGCCCATCCCGAGGAGAGATATAGGAAGTTGGGAGAACCAAGGCAAGGATTCTAGTCTTGGGGTGAGTTGGCAACAACTTCTCTTAGAAGTGCTTGGCATTGTTGCTAACTCTGTCCTGAGTCATTAAATGTTAGAGGCAGAAGGGCCCTGCCCATTCATTTCCTTTATGGAAGGGGAAACTGAGAGCAAGTGACTTGGCCAGGGTTGCACAGCAGGTCAATGGCAGAGCTGGATGGTGCCAGAACCCAGATCTCCTGGCTTCTTCTCCAGAGCCTTTGTAGCCTCCCTGTGCTAGGAGGAGGTGGGGCAGTGCCCTTGATTTTATGCATTTGTAGCTCCCCAAAGTCGAAGACCAGGGCATGAGGCCTTTTTGCATTTCCTTTCAGTGGAATCAGAAAGTCTGGTGAATGGGAACCACACCCCACAGCCTGCAACCCGGGGACCCTCGGCTTGTGCCAGCCACAGTTCCTTGGTGAGCTCTATTGAAAAGGACCTGCAGGAGATCATGGACTCTTTGGTGCTAGAGGAGCCTGGAGCTGCTGGCAAGAAGCCTGCTGCAACCTCTCCACTGTCGCCAATGGCTAATGGTGGGCGCTACCTGCTGTCCCCACCAACCAGCCCTGGTGCCATGTCTGTGGGCTCCAGCTATGAGAACACCTCTCCAGCCTTCTCTCCACTCTCCTCACCAGCCAGCAGTGGAAGCTGTGCCAGTCACTCACCCAGTGGGCAGGAGCCAGGACCTTCTGTGCCCCCGCTGGTGCCTGCCCGTTCATCCAGCTACCATCTGGCCCTGCAACCCCCACAGTCCCACCCGAGCGGTACCCGCTCCTCTGAGAGCCCTCGGCTGGGCCGGAAAGGGGGTCATGAGAGGCCTCCAAGCCCTGGCCTCCGGGGTCTGCTGACAGACAGCCCTGCAGCTACCGTCTTGGCAGAGGCCCGCAGAGCCACTGAGAGCCCCCGGCTGGGTGGGCAGCTGCCCGTGGTGGCTATCAGCCTGAGTGAATACCCAGCTTCTAGTGCTCGCAGCCAACCCACCTGCATTCCTGGCAGTCCGAAGTTCCAGCCTCCAGTCCCTGCTCCCCGCAACAAGATTGGCACACTCCAGGACCGCCCTCCCAGCCCTTTCCGTGAGCCTCCAGGCACTGAGCGGGTCCTGACAGCCAGCCCTTCACGCCAACTGGTGGGCCGAACATTTTCAGATGGGTTAGCCACCCGCACCTTGCAGCCTCCTGAGAGTCCCCGCATGGGTCGGCGGGGCCTGGATAGTATGCGAGAACTCCCTCCCTTGAGCCCATCTCTGTCCCGACGAGCTCTCTCCCCTCTGCCTACCCGAACCACCCCAGATCCCAAGCTAACCAGGGAAGTGGCAGAGAGTCCTCGGCCCCGGCGCTGGGCAGCCCATGGGGCTTCACCAGAGGACTTCTCCCTGACGCTGGGGGCACGGGGCCGTAGGACACGGAGCCCCTCACCCACACTGGGGGAGTCCCTGGCCCCCCGCAAGGGCAGCTTCAGTGGCAGGCTGAGCCCAGCCTACAGTCTGGGCTCTCTCACAGGGGCTTCGCCCCGCCAGAGCCCCTGTGCCCAGAGAAAGCTCTCCAGTGGGGACTTGCGGGTGCCTGTCACGAGGGAGCGGAAAAATAGCATCACAGAGATCAGTGACAATGAGGACGACCTCCTGGAGTATCACCGGCGGCAGCGCCAAGAGCGACTCCGGGAGCAGGAGATGGAGAGGCTGGTGAGCGGATGGCAGGGAGGCTGCCACCATCCATGGCAGGTTCTCTGCCAGGCCTCAGGCAGGCCAGCTGGCAGAGCGGGAGGGGCCCTCGGACAGGGCCTGGGTTTCTCAAGCTTTCCTGCCTCCAGGATACACCTTACTGACTAGTATCTCATGGTTCTGGTGTCCTGATGAAGAACTTTCTTTGAATCTCAGGCTTTATTTTAAACTCATGCTAATTTTGCATTTATTCTACAACATAGCACTTGTTTTAATATATAAATTAAGTTTCATGTTATTTACCTTAGCACAGCAAAGCTCTAGGAAAACATACCACATTTATGGTGAGACTTTGCACCTCTCAGTTTGAGAAGCAGGTCATGATGATGGGAAGGTCAGAGAGGGGAATGGATTTGTCCAAGGTCACATCTCAAGTTCTGGCAAAGCTGGAATTGGAACCCAAATCTCTTGTCTTTTTGACTCTGTCTGAGACTTGTCCTTTAGAAAGGCCCCTGGTCTTTCTCTTTTTGCCTCTCTTTGGCTTCTACAAATGGGTGGGAGCTGCTCCCCCTGGCCCAGGAAGGATCATCTGAGAGTGTGGGTGGCAGGGAAGAGGGAGAGGACAGGGTGGGCAGCCCCTGGCCTGACCCCAGGCTGGCCTGTGTGATTGTGATTGTGTGTGTCTGTGTGCATGCGTGTGGGTGCATGCAGGGGCTGGGTGTGGCTATGGGCAGCTGTCCTGGGGATGGCATCTGAGCTGGGTGGGGGCTGGGATTCCCCAGATAGCGCAGGGAGCTTAAGGGGCTCTGGCCAGTGTGTACACACACGAGCCCACATACAGGAGAATGGATTCTGCCCTCTCCCTTGTGAGCAGAACAGGGTTCTTGGTGGGGGAGGGCGTGGGAACCCTGGGATTGGTTTGAGGAGAAGAACCAGAACTGAGGAGGTTTGTCTGGAAACCCTTTCAGAAGAAGTTGGGACAGTTTTGGGTGAGGGTGTGGGACAGTGTTTGTGTTGGGTGGGGAGAGATGAGGCAGGATCCCCAGGTTTTTCCTTCGCTGTATCCTCTCTTTCCTCTTTTGCCTTGGCCTGGAAGAGAATGTTTGGCCTCCTGGGGTCTCATCCTGGAGAGAGGGCAGTGAGCCTGGCACAGGCCGAGTGGTGGGCCCAGCCTCCCCAGCTCCTCCGTCAGCCTCCCCTCCACATCCCCACGTGCAAGCACACACCTCGCCACCAGCCCTGACCTGCCCCACCTGCCCCTTTAAGTCTGAGAGGCTGCCGCCCTGCCCCTCCCACCTCAACCAGGCTGCTTATCTGGGTCCTGGGGCAGGGGTGGGGCACTGGCCCAGCCTCCTGGGTACAGAGGCTCTGTTCCTGGGTTTTTCTTTTTTGCCATGGAACTGGGCAAGCAGCAGGAGGTAAGCCAGGTAAGTGGAGGCATTATGGACAAACTGTAGGTGGTGAGAGACACCTAAGGAGGACGAGGGACCTAGAGAGCTATGGGAGCCCGGGGGCTGGGCTTCAGGGTTGGGTGTTATGAATGGGAGAGGGGGACAAAGACTGGAAACGTGATTGTACCGTCCCTCCCAGGCCTGAGAGGTGACTGTATCAGAGATGGGGTGTGTGCGGGGAGGGGGCTGATTAACTGACAGGGCCATGGAGCACTCACACCTGGGCCTGGCCATTCAAGGACTGGCAGGAGCTCACCCTGCTGGTAAGGGGCCAAGGGCTGCTTGAAGGTGACTTGGAGCTGAGGTGGGGACAAGGAGGACCATGTTCCAGGTCTGCCTCTACTCCCAGTGTGTCCATAGCTGGGTGTCAGGTCCCTGTGGGCCCACGGGTCTGTTTTCTAGCCTGTCTGTGTAGGTGCCCACCTGTCTGTATGCTAGACTGTGTTTATCTGTGTGAGTGTGCAGCAGTGTGCATTTGTGCATGTCAGGGCTGGTGCCTTTGTACCTGCCTATTAATGTAGGGCCGGTACACGTGTTGTATCCGTGTGTGCCTGTGTGTCAGTGTGTCCTTGTGTGTACCCATGTCAGCATTAGCATCTGAGTTTATCTGTGTCTCATTGTGGTCTTTAGTCTGCCTACAAGTGTGTGTTTCCATGTGTGTTTGGTGTGTTCCTGTGTGTCCATGAGGAAGCCCGATCATCCTGCGATAGAATGAGAAGGGAAAGGAAACAAGGAAACAGGAAGACGGGAGGGGCCAGCCACGTGGGCAGGTGGCACATCAGCCTGGTTCCTCCTGCCCACTTCTGAGGTACCCTGCTTCCCTATGCCTCCCCCAGGTCTTGGGGCTCTCCTGACTTGAAGCAGAGCCCAAAGTGCCTAATGTCCTCGCTGTCCCTCCTGAACAGGACACTGAGCCTGGCTCTAGCCTCATCAGGGCCTAGCCTCCTCCCCAGCATTCTCTGCTCTGTCTGCCCTCCCCAGGAACGCCAGCGTCTGGAGACCATCCTGAACCTGTGTGCCGAGTACAGCCGGGCTGACGGGGGACCTGAGGCTGGGGAGCTGCCCAGCATTGGGGAGGCCACTGCAGCATTGGTGCTGGCAGGCCGGAGGCCCTCACGAGGCCTTGCAGGGGCCACTGGGGCCTCTGGGCAGAGCAGCGAGGAGCCTGGAGGTGCCACCCAACGCCTATGGGAGAGTGTGGAGCGCTCAGATGAGGAAAATCTCAAGGAGGAGTGCAGCAGCACTGAGAGCACCCAGCAGGAGGTGGGATGGAGTGGGGACGAGGGCAAGGGGGCTGGTGTCAGACCTGCTGGGGGCAGAGGAGGCTGTTGTGAATGCCAAGGCCTAATGAGGAGGAAGTAGTTGAAGGATCAAGTTTAGGAAGAGATTGGAGATCAGAGGTGTAAAAATGAGGAGACAAAGAAGGGAAAGGAGGTGTCAGTGAGTTTCCCAAGCTATAAATACGTTTTATGACCTATCTTTCCTTGGGGCCCCACCCAGGTCTGGCACTCAGGGGTAAATATTCCCTTTAGCCTAGCCCTTATTGTTCCCCTTGGGTGGGGGGAATTAGCCTCCTGTCTTAGTCCAGCTACCCTTACCAGTACCCTGAGGAGAAGGTGATCCATTCTCTTAGTCTGATCCTAGAAGGCTCTGGGCTTCTGGGGCTAATGGCTTCCCTCCCCTCCAGCATGAAGATGCACCTAGCTCCAAGCTCCAGGGAGAGGTGCTAGCCCTAGAGGAGGAGCGGGCTCAGGTGCTGGGGCGTGTGGAGCAGCTCAAGATCCGTGTGAAGGAGCTAGAGCAGCAGCTGCAGGAGTCGGCCCGAGAGGTGAGCTGTGAGGGTGGGGGGTGGATGCCTCCTAGGCTGTGTGAAGGCCCCAAAGGGGGTCCTGAGTCTAGCTGCCTTGATGGAGACCCTGGTATCTGCCCCCAGGCTGAAATGGAGCGGGCACTGCTGCAGGGGGAGAGGGAGGCAGAGCGAGCACTGCTGCAGAAGGAGCAGAAGGCAGCGGACCAGCTGCAGGAGAAGCTGGTGGCCTTGGAGATGGGCATCCAGAAGGAGAGGGACAAGGTAACCCACACCTGGCCCAGCCCAGTGCCGGGTACAAGTGGCCGGGGAGAGAAGGAGAACTATCTTCTCTGGGGCCCTGTACCCCTCAAGTCGTTATCCATCCTATAGACCACATGGTCTCTGTGGCCCTTCGAGAAAGGGTCCTTGTCCTCTGAGGAAGGTACCAGCTTGGAGGGCACTGCCAGGGGCTGGGCTGGTGTCTGGGGTCTCCTCTGTCTGGGTCTCTGTGCTACCTGTGGGTGCCTGGGTTCCTGCCATTCTGGTCCCTTCATGGCCCTCCTAGGAAGTGCCGAAGCCCCATCTTGGGCAGTGAACAAGCCCGAGGGGCTGATGCTGGGGAGCAATTCAGGTTTGGGTCCCCCATCTGGAGGACATGCCCTCCATGCATGCCTCAGGTGCTTAGGCTGTGGTCTTTGGGAGATGGCCCTCAGGCCTCTGCTTGCCCTGAGCCTTCAGGATCTGCAGCCTCTCATCCCAGATGGTCCCAGCTCCTGCCCCTGCCCCTTTCAGATTTCGTGCCAGCCTGCAGGGGCCGCTCCGTCCCACAGGGGTCGTGCCAGCCACGCCCAAGATGCCCAACAACGTGCCAAAACCTCTGAAGTGGAGAGGGGCCATCTCTTACTGGATTTGACAGAATTTTTCCAAGAATTGATTTTTCCTTCTGGATTTTTTGAGAGTATCTTCCTCCTGCCCTCGATTTTGAGGATCTTAAAAATTCTTTGACCTTTTTTCCTTTTTTTGGAGCTTTGGCTCTGGCCCCTAAAACCACACTCCCAAATTCTGTGCCAAATTAACTCCATGCTTCCCAACCAGGCCTGCACTAACGCCCCCTCTAATTACTGTCCTGGGCTCTCTGCATGCCCCTAACTGTCAGTGCCCCCCAGGCAGGGCTGAGCCATGCCCGCTTTTGCACTAACTCTATGGGTGCCTCTGTGCCCCTGGCCTCTCCCCTCTAATGCTGCCTCCTTCTTTTCTTGGTGTGGGACCCCAGGGTTTTGATCAGAAAGGAATTGGCAAGAGGACACAGCTCTGCTTTACTCAATGAGGCATTGGCAGGAGGGGTACAAGGGTGGGGGAAATGCTTGGCTGTGGAGCTGCTCAGCCTGAAGAGCCCCTCCCGCTGGAAATGCCTGGGCTGCCGCCTTAGGCCGCTGCCTAAGGAGAGTATGAGATAATCCAAGGAAGCCTCCTGGCAGCTTCCTGCACAGCAGGGGGAAGCTGTCTTCCACCCAATCCAATGCCTGCCCTCTGGAGCCAAGGGATAAGGAGGCTTAGTTTGGGCATGGCCTTGGAGGGCTTGCACAGGGCCTCTTTGCCAACACAATGGCCACCCCTCGTACCTTTTCTCTAGAGCTTCCCAAATTCGATACCCCAATTAGAGGGTGGGAATGGGTGGCCCCCACTCCTTCCATCCCTGAGCCACCCAGAACATAGGGTATTTTAAAGGCTGACTCCAAGGATGAGGAAGTACCTGGACCCCAGGATCTGGCCTGATCAGGTCCTCCTCTCTGGGGATGGGTAGGGCTGTGGGGTAGAAGGGTGGGGTTGTGTGTGGGGGGCATTCAGCACAGGGGCTTACTCCCAGGAGTGAAGCTCAGCATTTTAGAAGAAACATGCCTAACCTCAATTCCCATTGACCTGGGATTGCCTGGAGACATGGACTTCACCTTCTTTTGGGGAAGAGACAAGATATTTGAGGTGGTAGTGATGGTGGAGGTAGTGATGGTGGGGTAGTGATGACGGTGGCGGGGAAGGTTCACTGGGCTTCCCTTCCCAGCTCCCAGCTCATGGCCCAGCTCTGGCTTTGGAATCAGTAATTACAGTTTCTCCTCTGCCTGTCCTTGGGAGGGGTGACTCACCAACTCCTTCCCTCGTCCCCTTTCCCGCCCTCAGAGGTGTCATCTCGCCCCAGACAGAACCATCCACCTCCTCTCCGTACCCACTCCTAGGGCTCCTATTACCATGGCAACAGGCTGAACTAATTGCAACCCTCATCCCTACTGAAGTTCAGCCTGCAGTGCCCGCAACCCCCACCCCCCATCCCCCACCCCCACACTGGGCAGAGGGGAGGGAGGCCAAGGAGGTTGGGCTGGGGTTCCCTCCGCTGCACTGCTGTGGCTCTAACATCCCTGGCTCCTGACTCACACCAACCCCTGGATTTAACGCTCACCATCACTGGCCTTTTCCCCAGGGTTAAATTTTGGTCTCTGAGCGGTGGTAAAAGGGGAGAAATGGGAGCTTAAGGCTCTGGTTTTGTGATGCGGAACCAGTTTGGCCTTCACTGGTTTGGAGAGAAAACAGGGCCTTTTCTTAGTACCTAGTTCAAGGGACTGCGAGAGACCAAAATCTCTGCCCCGCCCCGCCCCCACACTCCGCCTGTGTTACCCGGTGCCCTACACCCGAGTCCTGTCTTGCCCCGCAACTCCTGGCCTGGCCCTCTCCCTCCTCACCTCTTTCCCTCCTCACTTTCCCTTTCTACTCTGTTCTTTCTCCTCTCCTGGGTGTTCTCCTCTGTGATTCCTCGTCTTTTTTCCTCCTGTCCCCACCCCGTTCCCGACCCCACGTCTCTCGCCCGCCCTGGCCGCCCTGCCGCCGCGCCCCCTGCCGCCGCCGCGGGCCGGAGTTGAGGAGTGTGTGTTCTCTCTCCCCTGTGCCCCGCCCTCTCCCCCGCCCTCCCGCCTACCAGGAGAGGGCGGAGCTGGCCGCGGGACGGAGGCACCTGGAGGCCCGCCAGGCGCTCTACGCCGAGCTCCAGACGCAGCTCGATAACTGCCCCGAGTCAGTGCGGGAACAGTTACAGGAGCAGCTGAGAAGGGTCAGTTCCACCAGCCCCCCCAACCCCGGCCCCCGCGGGCCACCCGCCCAGAAAGAAGAGAGGAGAGCGGTGGGACGGGACCACCTGGCCCCTGCAGTACCTGCCGGACACCAGGGTCGGTGCTGTGGCTTGGAGGGGACAGGGAAGGTTGGGGGGATCAGCGCTCCAGGCTGTGATGCCCATGAAAGGGGCAAGGCCAAACAGCAGAGGAGGTTGGGTGGGGGCAGGTTTCTTCCCCATTTTCCTCGGGCCCGGCCCCCCACAGCTCATGCCCCTGTGGCCTGGCCTTCCGGGCCCAGAGTGGAATTGGTAGCACCACCCAACCCCCTTTGTCGCTGTTGTTGAAGGAGGCAGAGGCCCTGGAGACAGAGACAAAGCTCTTCGAGGACTTGGAGTTCCAGCAGCTGGAGCGGGAGAGCCGCGTGGAGGAGGAGCGTGAGCTGGCCGGCCAGGGGCTGCTCCGGAGCAAGGCTGAGCTGCTCCGCAGCATCGCCAAGAGGAAGGTGTGCCCCACCCCGTCCCCTGCCGCGTGGCACGCAGCGCTACCCAGGCAGTTGGAGGCAAAAGACCTGGGTTTGAATCACAGTCGATGGCCTCACAAAAGTTAACTTCACCTTTTGTGCCTCGGTTTCCTCATCTGTAGTGAGGAATAATGAGAATTATTAATATAACGGGCTGTTGTGAGAATTAAACAAGATGTAAAGACAGAATAGGATATGACTGTAGTAAGCACTCAGTGAAAGATAGCTATTATTAGTAAGCCCTGACTCCCCTCAGTCTTCTGGTGGAAAGTGAATTCAGTTTTCTTTTCTTTTTTTTTTTTGAGACAGGATCTCACTCTGTTGCCCAGGCTAGAGTGCAGTGGTGCTATCATAGCTCACTGCAGCCTCAAACTCCTCAAGTGATCAAGGGCTCAAGCGATCCTTTTGCCTCAGCCACCCAAGTAGCTGGGACTACAGGCGCCCACCACAATGCCTGGTTAATTTTTCTATTTTTGGCAGAGACAGGATCTCACTCTTACTCAGGCTGGTCTTGAACTCCTGAGCTCAAGCGATCCTCCCACCTCGGCTTCCTGGAGTGCTAGCATTACAGAAGTAAGCCACCTCGCTGGCCTGGAAAGCGGATTCAGATCACATTTGGAGCTGGGTACCCGTGGGGCAGGAAAGCGAAAGGTGGAGATGGAGGAGGAGGAGGAGGCTTGCCTTGCCCTTGCACAGCTCTCTGTCTGATGGTAGTGCTGGGCCTCAAAGACTTGACATTTGGATATTAGAGCCAGCCAGGGGCCCTAGAAAGAGGATCCACCTGGTTGCAGCCCTGCCTCAGCTCTGGCTTGGCTGAGCTATACAACAAGGGGGTTGGGTATTGTGTCCTGGCCAGCTGTGATGCTAGGTGCTGGGTCTGTTTGCTCCTGATCTCAGCCAGATCAGGCACAGACGGTTACAGGATGATGTGGGAGGTGTATGAGTGTGGAGGTAGGGAGGAAAGTCAGGAAGAATGTGCCAGCAAGGGTTAGGAAGGGTGGGGAGGAGGATGGGGTGATGACCCAAGCAGTGCATGCACCTTTGGCTGAGACTTGTATCCATGTACATATGTGCATACCTGTGCAGTCTGCCTGGCTGGAGTGTGTGAGAGGTGAGAGCAGTGAGATCAGGGGAGGGGTGTCCAAAAGTGGTGAGTTGGAGGATTTGCTGGCTAGCCGGGGTTGGTGGTAAGTAGGGAGCCTCTGAACCTCCCTTGAGTCCACATCCCTCTTTCCTTTCCCTGAGCTGCTCTGCCATGCAAATGCGTCCACTTTCTGGATGTCAGGCTGCTTGTTGAAAGGAAGGAAGAAAACTGACATTTCCCAAGCACATGGGTGTGTGCCAGGCGCCCTGCCAGGAGGCTTCCTTGGATTATCTCATGTTGTCCTCAGGATGGTCTCACAAGGCAGACGCTCTTATCTCCATTTTATAGACATGGAAGAAACTAGGGCTAGTAGCTATATACTTACCCAAAGCCTCTTAGCATATAAGCTTCAGAGTCACAGTTAGAACTCCCAAATCCCATGTTCCCTCCACTCTACTGCACTGAGGCTAGGGGCTGGCATTTCTCCAGCCTTTTCCTCTTTCCTTGGAGGGAATGCAGCAGGGAGCCTTAGATCAGCTAATCTCATCCCTTTGAGGTCCTGGAAGGTATAAGCTCCAGGGATTTTGGGAGAGGACAGCAGCAGTGGACTCCTCTTCTCACGCCCACCCTAGCCCCTGGGAAAATGGGGCTCAGCCCTGAGACTTGGGGGCAGGGTCACATTCTTCTCATGCTCCTCCTCATGAGTCTTGCCCAGCTTTCATCCCCCAGCCTCCAGCATCCCGCCCCTGCCTTTGTCTGCCTGGTGCCCTGTGCTCCCCTGTCCTCTCCACCTCATTTAGAGTGGTTTAGATTACTGGCCTCGGAGTCCAACAGATCTGATTCTTTTTTTGAGACAGAGTCTCACTCTGTTGCCTGGGCTAGAGTGCCGTGGTGTCAGCCTAGCTCGCAGCAACCTCAAACTCCTGGGCTCAAGCGATCCTCCTGCCTCGGCCTCCCAAGACCCATCTCGACAGAAAACAAAAAAAATTAACTGGGCATGGTGGCATGTACCTGTAGTCCCAACTACTCAGGAGACTTAAGTGAGAGGATCACTTGAGCCCAGGAGTTTGAGGTTACACTGAGCTATGTTCACACCACTATACTGCAGCCT
>CAUYSK010008664.1:0-42681 GCA_963575035.1 Avahi laniger
CTGGACTGTATTTTAAGCAAGAACAAGGATGAGATCATGTAGCTAGAGTGAGTACAAGAAGAGGATAGAGGCTGGGCATGGTGGCTCACACCTGTAATCCTGGCACTCTGGGAGGCTGAGGCGGGAGGATTGCTTGAGCTCTGGAGTTCGAGACCAGCCTGAGCAAGAGTAAGACCCCGTCCCTACTAAAAATAGAAAAAATTAGCCAGATGTGGTGGTGCGCGCCTGTAGTCCCACTTACTGGGGAGGCTGAGGCAGAAGGATCACCTAAACCCAGGAGTTTGAGGTTGCTGTGAGCTAAGGTGATGCCACAGCACTCTAGCCCAGGCAACAGAGCTAGACTCTGTATCAAATAAAAAAAAAAAAAAAGAAAGCAAGAAAAAGAGGATAGAGGCTGAGTTCCAGGGAATTCCCACTGTCTCAAAGAGTTGGACTTGGTCTTCCTGTTCTTGGGGGAGAGGGGGTGTGGGATGTTTCTAGGACTTCCTAGAGCTTTCATCTACTTTAGCATTCACCTGAGGTGACTGGAGAGGTCCCTCAGTGAGTCAGCCCTTGGGTTTATCTCTAATGAAATGGGTTCATGGGGTCAGGCATTGAGGTATAGATTTTCTGTTTACTTCCTCCCCATTGACACATATATACTTCCCCTGTATTTAGTTAGATTTTTCCATATAAAAAATTTGAATCATTCTAGGAAAGCATGAAAGAAAATCACCCACTGGAAATTTAGTAACAGTACTGCAAAGTCTGAAGATTATGTATAGAACAGAGCTTTAGGAGCCCTAGCAGTGAATAGCAAACTTATTTTCTGTGTATCTTGATTTTCAGAAGTCAAATAAATTATTCTTAAAAGAGTTTAGTTTAAAAACAAATATCAACAAACATTTTTTAATGTCTGCTATGAAGCAATCACTGTACTAGGCTCATGGCACAAAGATGAGTAAGTCCAGGGCCAAGGTAAGAATTTGGGCTGGGGGAGACAGGAGGCACATTTGCCCCAAGACATGAAAGGCCTCAAATACAGAGGTACAGTGACAGGATTGAAGGATGGTAATTCTTTAACTTTCAACTTTTGTTTCCATGGGCACTAATAATTAATATATTCTTTTTTTTTAATCCTGAAACTTAGCTTTTGAAAAGCATAATTATATTGTATTATACTTTGATTTTTTGAAAAAGCAAAATTTGTTAACTGTAAATATTTAACATAGGATATAATTTTGGAAACTTGTTCTGGGAGTTCTTAATTTTTTAAAATACCAGGAACCTCCAAAAATGAAAGTGGCCTGGTTGACCTCTGAGTGACCACATAGAAGACATAGTCTCAGTCCTCAAGAAACTTCCAATCTCGGGGAGAGAGACACATTAACAGACCACGTCAGTACTGTGTGAACTTGAAGCTTTCTTAAGCCCTATGCATGAATCTTTCGAGACAAGCCAGCAACAACAACAATAATAACAATTATTTGGCCAAAAACAGGTCTAAACTGTGAGATGCTGAGAGAAAGAATGCTGAATTTGGCATTCCGTTTACTCTTTACTTTTCGATTAGTACCATGTCCTGGCTGGCGTGAGAGCAGTGGTATTTACAACTAATTGATCACAGCCAGTTACAGATTCCTTTGTTCCTTCTCCACTTCCACTGCTTCACTTGAGTAGCCTTAAAAGAATAAATAAATAAAAAATACCATGTCCTATTCTGCTGTTCCTGTCATTTTGTCCAATAAAGTTTCAAAAGGTATTGAAATTGTTACTTGTCTCTGTATAACTAAAGTCATCTTATTAAGTGAGATTACGAATCATCTCTACTTCAGAGAAAGATAAATTATTTAGTTGGAAGTATATTCAAATTAAGGGCATGCACTAAGACCCTCCCAGATCTCCACCCTACCACAGGTTAGAGACACACTGCTAAAACAACGCAATCCCCAATGCCTCCATCTATACCACTATAATGTTAGTTTTTGGCTAGGACTCTGTTTATCTGGTCCTCAGAGAAATCAGTAGGAGCTTAAAAGATTCAGAAGAACCCAATGAAGAGATAAGAAAATGCTACCTTCATCATTAAAAATAAGGCTCTGGACTTTAAAGTTTATATAAAAGGGGTAGTAATAGAGGGAGCCTTAGACTAACCTCATGTGACCTCACTACCTTTCACTGGTTTTTGTCTGGCCTTGAGAAATCCTCATTGGTCACAATTACCATCAAGGTAGCTTGAGCGTGGGTACTGCTTCTCCTTTAACTCTGTCTGAACCAGTTAAGTGCAAAATATTTATTACTTACTTAGACAATGATGGACAATAAAGGAATATTTGGTGATAACACCCCATAAATGAACAGTTAGAATAAGTTCAAACGATTGTAATAAAGAATAGGCCTTAGATATTAGTTAAGATCCAAAGGTGCAACACTCTAGGAATAAAAAAGAATTAGAAGTAGAATAATGCTCAAAAGGAATTTTAATCTCTGAATCATCTCTATTTCTGAAATTGGATTAAAGTTATCTCAATTGCCAATGCTCCTGGCTGCCAGCCAAAAGCAAAAATAAATCCCCTATGGAGGAAGAAAGATTGTCCAAGGCCTCAAATTATATCTAAAATTTTTTCACACATAATATCCAGTACTCAATAAAAAAATATTAAGCAAACAAGAAAATAAAACAACATGAAGAAAAACCAAGAGGAGCAACAAAGAAACAAAGTCTCTAGCTAATGAGACATAGACTATAAAATAACCACTCAATATGTAGAAGAAAATGAAAGACAAGATTGAGAATCTCAGCAGAAAATTAGAAATGATAATAAAGAAGAAAAAATAACTGAAATACATAGCAGCCAAATTAAGAATTTATAACAAGGCCAGGTGTGGTGGCTCACGCCTGTAATCCTAGCAGTCTAGGAGGCCCAGGCGGGTGGATTGCTCAAGGTCAGGAGTTCGAGACCAGCCTGAGCAAGAGTGAGACACTGTCTCTACTAAAAAATAGAAAGAAATGATCTGGAGAACTAAATATATATATATATATATATATATATATATATAAATATTATCTGGGCATGGTGGCACATGCCTGTAGTCCCAGCTACTTGGGAGGCTGAGGCAGAAGGATTGCTTGAGCCCAAGAGTTTGAGGTTGCTGTGAGCTAGGCTGACGCCATGGCACTCTGCCTGGGCAACAGAGCCAGACTTTGTCTTAAACAACAACAAAAAAATAAAAATAAATAATTTATAACAGTAGGAATGGCCTGAAAAACGGTACAAATGTTTTCTGTCTCTCTAAAACCTCCCCCACTGCTTTTGGGAATTAAAACCTCCATCTCTTCCTCAGGCCAGAGGTTGTGGGTGGGCAGAGAGTGTTCTTTGTTCTTTGTGCCACAGGAGATAGCTCAGGAGAATTGCTTGGGTGGAGGTCATAAGATTATTTTAGCCAAAGATGGGACTATAGGATAAATCAGAATCTTTAAAAGCTCTGTACTTCTGCTCAGAAGTAGGACGTTGGTACTTTGAGACATAAGTCTGCCAAACTCCTCATTTGCCAGCAAATTAATAAACTCCTCTTTTCTTCTCCTCAAACTACCTATACTCATTCATCGGATGTGGCCTCAGAGACAAGTGCCTAACTTTCCATAACAGGCTGGCTCGTAACCAGTACTTAGAACAAATCAAGAGTGAGCCAGACCAAAGGGAAGCCTCCAATTTGATTTAAACAGATTTTTATGTGTACCTTTCCACAGACAGTAAAGATAATGGAAGAAATTGCACCAACAATTAGAATTAAGAGACCAAAAGCAAAGTATCTTTATAAATCTTTGACCAAAATTTTCTGTTTTTGTGCTATCATTTACTTAGTTTTATTTATTCTAACACTGACACTTACTTTTGTTTAGGCATGCCTACTTTTTACCTAAGCAAGAAACTTAAACACATGGGTAACTTTGCCATTAACTCAGGAGATTTAGCTGTTTTCATTATACCAACTTACTAAAAATCACAAAAATACAGATCATTTTATTTTGGGTGGATTTATAGTTTTATAACTTCTGGACCTGATATGTTACCCCTGCTTAGCATGCTATCTTCTGTGATTCTTGCTATCTGGCCCCTGTCCTGCCTTCCTCCCCAGCTTCACAGGAATAATGAAGTACTCCCCTAATTGGAGTTTCCAATCTAGTATTGGAATTTGACTACTATAAAAGTAAAGCCCAATATTCATAAGCTGGGAAACAACTAAGTAACTGTCTTTAAGTATATATCACTTTCCTGAGTCCAGCAGGTTGCCTAAAGGAAGAAAAGAAGGAAATAGCCCAAACGATTTTGAGAGTTTCTTATTCGTAACGTATGTAAAATATCATGTGCACTTCCCAAAAATCTGGACTTGTCATGATGCTTCTTCAGCTTGATGCATCTGTGGATTCACTGGGGACACCCTGAATTTTTAGTTTCAGGCAGTCACAAAGACAAGTACATTTTTTGTTCGATAAATAATTTTTTAAAAAGTCTAGCAGGTAGAATATAAACCTCATACTGGGACATAACAATAAGGAACATTTACTGAAAGCTAATACATACCAGGTACTGATCTAAGTGTTTTCCCCCTGCAACACTATATTAAAGGTGAAGAAATGGAAGCTTAATGAAGTTAAACAACTTCTCCAAAGTCACCCAGTTATTAAGTGGAAGCAAGATTTCAACTCAGGCTATCTTTCAAACCAATGTTCTTAACCACTATGTTATCTCCTTCCTAATGTGGTCTTGAAACGAAGTCTGAATACCACTAAGATAGCCAGAAATATTTTTCAATTCTCATTAAGTTAGAAGAATCTATTTTAATTTCAGAGAAAATCTATAAACCTGCTTGTTATTATCTGGCACAACATCTGCACCACAGAGAATATGTTTTTACACTAACTTCATTCTATGCACTATCTTTGTATGTACCTGACTACTGAAATAGCATTCAACAGACTGTTATCATGTAAAATTCCTGGTCACCAACTTCTACTGGATCCTGTGTTTCTTGTTGATGCTACTGTGATAACAGTGTCCAAGGTCTATTTCTAATCTTTTCCATCCTGTTTTGTAGTAGGCAGCTTCTGTGATGGCTCCCAATGATCATGTCTTCCACCATTGTGCCATTGTGTTATGAATTTCCCTTGAGTGTGGGCTGGACCTGGTGGTTTGCTTCTAAAGTTTAGAATACAGCAAAAGTGATAGAATGTCACTTCTTAGGTTAAGACACAAAGACTTTGGCTTCTGTGTTGACTACTCTTTCTTGCTCTCTCACTTGCTATCTATAATGGAATCTAGCTGCCATACCCTATGGAGAGCCCAACATGGAGGAAGGCCTTGTAAAGATCTGAAGTCTTCAGTTTAAGAGCCCAGAAGGAACTGAACTCTGTCAAGAACCACTTTAGTGGCCTTTACACTAGAAGCAGATCCTTCTCCAGGGAAGCCTTGAGATGCTGGCTGCCCTATGGGACACCCCCATTGCAGCCTTGTGAAAGACCCTGAAAACCCAGCTATGTGACACTCAGACTTCTAACCCACAGAAACTGTGAAATAATAATATTGTTTTAAGCCACTACATTTTCAGGTAATTTGTTACACAGCCTTTGATAACTAATACATCTTCCAATCTCAAACTTCTCCATCCCCACACACACAAACTCTTCTGCTCCTAATCTTGATTTTTAATACATGATCTAGCCACCTATTTTATGGAGAAAATAGAGGTCTTCAGTTTGACAGGAATTTCCTTAACTTCTTGAAAACAAAACTACATTCCTATGAACATCTCATCCATTAATCCCTCTCTTGTACAATTAGCCCCTTTTCCTCTTGTATTCTTATCATCTCCTCTGTGGGATCCTTCCCTATCAGCCTTTAAATTGCCTAATTCTCTCCCATCCAAAAAAACCAAAAAACAAAAAAAAACCAAAACAAAACACACACAAGCACACACTTAAAATGGGCTCGACTCATCACCCTCTACAAGTACTCCTTTCTCTTTTCCCTTATTTTTATTTATTTTAATTTTATTAACTCCCCACCTCCTCCCTTGTTCTACAATTACCATTTCAATTTCTTTTCCTAACTATTCCTCAATCTACTTGAGTATAGATTTCTCACCTCCCCTCTCTACTCTTCAGAACTCCACTAAATCTGTTCTTGCTAAGGTGTTCTACCAAAGAAGCTACCATGATGCTAAATATACCAGACCATTCCCAATCTTTTTTTTGAGACAGAGTCTCACTCTGTTGCCTGGGTTAGAGTGCCGTGGCGTCAGCCTAGCTCACAGCAACCTCAAACTCCTGGGCTCAAGCAATCCTACTGTCTCAGCTTCCTGAGTAGCTGGGACTACAGGCATGCACCACCATGCCCGGATAATTTTTCAACATATTTTTAGTTGTCCAACTAATTTCTTTCTATTTTTAGTAGAGACAGGGTCTTGCTCTTGCTCAGGCCGGTCTCAAACTCCTGAGCTCAGGCGATCCTCCCGCCTTGGCCTCCCAGAGTGCTAGGATTATAGGCGTGAGCCACTGCACCTGGCCCCCAGTCTTTATTTAGCTTGATTATGTGACAGCATCTGGCACTGCTGACCACACCATCTCTTTTGAAACACTCTCTTCTCATGGCTTTCTTGATGTTACACTCTTCTGGTTTTCCATCCTTCTCCAGATGCTATACTCAGTCCTTTTAGGTTCTTCTATTTTTACTCAATCCATAAACATTGATAAAGGGATAAAGTCCTACATCCTCCTGCATCCTAATCCTATAGACCAAGAGTTCCAAATTCAAAGCCTTAGGGACTAGGCAAGTAAAAATAAATGATGTGAATTTAGTTCAAGACATTAGAGGCTGGGCGCTATGATGCACACCTGTAATCCTAGCACTCTGGGAGGCCAAGGAGGGTGGATCGCTCGAGGTCAGAGGTTCGAGACCAGCCTGAGTAAGAGTGAGAACCCGTTTCTACTAAAAAATAGAAAGAAATTAGCTGGACAACTAAAAAAATATATATAAAAAATTAGTTGGGCATGGTGGCACATGCCAGTAGTCCCAGCTACTCGGGAGGCTGAGGCAGAAGGATTGCTTGAGCCCAGGAGTTTGAGGTTGCTGTGAATTAGGCTGATACCACAGCACCTTAGCCAGGGCAACAGAGTGAGACTCTGTCTCCAAAAAATAAATAAATAAATAAAAGACATTAGAATGTGGTAGGGACTATGGTGAATCAGATAGCTCAAATCCCATATAGAGAGGTGTTCTTCATTTGGTTCAATCCTATTGTTATACGGGAATAAGTCCCTATAGAATTTCCAAAAAGCCTATTTTTATGTACAATTTCATCTTAAAAAATACTGTGAATAATGATGATAATGATGACAGTATTTTACCAATCTACCAATAGACTGCAAGTCTATTACCCCTGCAGATTCTATCTATCTATTTATTTATAGAGACAGAGTCTTGTTCTGTCAATAAGGCTGGAATGCAGTGGTGCGATCACAGCTCACTGTAACCTGGAACCCTGGGGATCAAGTGATCCTCCCACTGGGACTTCCAAAGTGCTGGGGATTATAGGCCTGAGCCACAGCACCTGGCCTAGAATTATCTCTTTAAAAAGTAAATGTTACCACTACAGTCCCCAGCCCCCAGTCTGTGGACCGGTACCAGGCTGTGGCCTGTTAGGAATCAGGCTGTACAAGCAGGAGGTGAGTGGCAGGTGAGCAAGCAAAGCTTACGTGTATTTACAGCTGCTCCCCATCTCTGGCATCACCGGCTGAGCTCCGCCTCCTGATAGATGGGCAACAGCCTTGGATTCTCACAGGAGCCTGAACCGTACTGTAAACTGTGTATGCAAGGGGTCTTGGTTGCTCACTCCTTAGGATAATTTAATGCCTGATGATCTGAGGTGGGACTGAGGTGCTGATGCTAGTGCTGGGGAGCACCTGCAAATGTAGTAAACGTAATGTGCTTGAATCATCCCAAAACCATCCCTCTCCCCACTGGAAAAATTGTCTTCCATGAAACTGGTCCCTGGTGCCAAAAAGTTTGGGACCACTGTCTTATGATATATCACCATCCTGCTAGACCTTCAAGGCTTCTTCCCCTTGCAATTACAAGAAAATCTAACATCTTTAATAACACCGTTCACAAACCCTGTGGGTCTATCCCAGCAACATTCTTTCAGTTCCTAGAATGCTATAACCTTGGCACCTCTGCATGTGCCTCCCCTTAGTTAAGAACACTGTGACTTCATACCCCTTCTTATAGGTCACTGGCTTTCCTTGACCCCCAGATTGCTTTGTTCTTCACATGTCATAACATTCAGCAGTCGGCACCTAGGCAATTACTGTTCAAAATACCTATCTACTCTACCAGGCTAAGATTCGGAGAGCAGAAACCACAAGTACCTTGTTTACCTATAGATTCCCCAGTCCCCTGAACAGTGTGCCTACCACAGCATTGACTCTCAATACATGTCTATTGAAATGATTACATCCACCCTTGCATATAGCTTTTCTAAATTCCCACTCTCAAGCTCTTTGAGAGAAAAGAATAAGTAAATCTTGACTATTGAATTATCCTCAAAAAGCCTTTCTCTGGATGAATGAAGGAATGAACCAGTCACGTGCAGCCGAGTATGGGTCACTGGCCTCTTTAAAGAAGGGGGGGCAGCAGTAAGGGCATCCTGTGTAAATAATTCCGAGCAGACGCAGGTCCCGAGCACAGCAAACACGTGCTGCGGGCCGGCTGCGGTGAAGGCGGGCTTTGGGCAGGAAGATCTCAGGCAGTTCGTACGTGCTCGCGCCCCCAGGGGTGTCCGAGCCAACGCTCGTGCGCCCGGTGGACCCGAGCGGAGGGAGCGCCCTGCTGTCGCGGGGAAAATGGAGGGCTAGCAGGGGCTTAGGGATAGAGAAAGGCATGGGGCGAATTGTGCCCAGAGAAAGAGAAGACTGGAGGGACGGAGAGGAAAGAGGGCTGACCCAGGTCGAGGAAGCAAAGTGGGCGGGGTGGGGCGTGGCTGGAGGAGCCGCAGAGCACCAGCACGGTTAGCGAGTTTATTCTGAGCTCGGAGTCGGAAGCGCCCGCACCTGAAGTCAAACGCAGGTGGCAGGTGGAAAGGCTACGATTTAGGTTCCCAGTCCCTGGAAAAGCCAGGCTCTGTAGAGCCCCCACCCCACCACATCCCGATTTTCCCTCAGAGCGCGCGGCCTTGCGCTTAACGAATGCCAAATCGCCTCCGTCGGCTCCGCCCATCCACTGAGTTGGGCGGGAGGCGCTCGGAAGGCGTTCGCGTCAGCCAGAGCCCGACGTGGTGACGCAGTACGTCGACGTAAGTGACGCGCAGGCCCGGGCTGCTCCTCCTTCCCAGAGTGAGTGCCGGCCTGGTCGGGGAGGGGGAGAAGAGGGAGGGCGGGGGAGGGCGAGGCGATCCGGGAGTCGTTGTGGGCCGCGGGCCGGACCGGGTCCGGGGGCGGCGGGAGCCCGGGCCGGGCGAAAGGGCTTGGCGGGCCGTTAGAGAGCCGCCGCGGCTATCGGGTCTCCTCCCTTGCCGGACTCGCGCGCTCCGGCGCCCTGAGCCTCCGGCGCTGTGCCCACCCCGCTCCAGCTCGCGTCTCCCGACTCCAATTAGGTCAGGCTCGGAGTCCCGCGGCCGCGGCTCCGGCCCCCAACGCGCGGCGGCCACTCGGCTCGCCTTTCTTTCTTCCCTCGCCTTCCTCTCCTCTTGCCTCACCCTCCCCCCTTCTTTTCACGTTGCTGGGGTTTTGGTTTTTTGTTGTTTTGTGCTTTAGAGGTTTTGTTCCTCGGCCCGAGCTCATGGGTGTACATTATCATGCTCCTCTTTTGTAGAGCAACCCGACGGCCATGGAGGCCGAAGAGACGATGGAATGCCTTCAGGAGTTCCCTGAACATCATAAAATGATCCTAGACCGATTGAATGAGCAGCGAGAGCAGGACCGGTTTACTGACATCACCCTGATTGTCGACGGTGGGTAGGGCAGTGGACAGAGGAGCGAATTTGTAGCTTCAGTTCTCTCCCCTTCCGCCACCCGCCTTTTTTTTTTTTTTTGACCCATCCTCTGTGGTCTCCCTACCAAAAGTCTGCAGAGCCTTTGCACTGGGACCGCAGGGCACTTGTCAGTGTCCGCTCACAGAGACCATGCTGCAGAAGGCTGGTTGGCCAGTCACGCTTTCAGCGTAGTTTGGTGTTCGTTGCATTTTAACTTCTTGCAGCCTGTTAAAGTTTTCTCATTGCACACTTGAGTGCAAGATGATGGTGTTGGGGATAGGGAAGGTATTAGGATGTTTCAAAATGTTTGGTTAATAGCCTTCTGTTGGTAAGCTGCTTTGAGGAGTCCCTCATAGGAGTCATTTGGGAGGTGTTGATTCCTTGCTAGTTCCCAAATGGTTTAGGAGGGAAAATGTGAGAGATTCTTTTGCAGCACTCATAACCCCTTTGAGAATCCCCAAAATAAAATGGGGACTTTACCTGTCTTACCAGATGCCATTATAATGGAAGCAAACCCAGCCTGGGTATGTTTTCTAATTAGTGAAAATAGGCTTCTCAGGGCAAGCTTTTTTAAATTATAGGCTTGCCATAGATTGAGTTTCCAAATCTTAGGCATATTAAAATGTTTTCCATAGCAGACACATCTAGCTTTATGCTTATTCTGTAGCTTTTTCTCTTTCCATATGATGTATAACCTTTTAGGTTGTCTTTATTTAGCAGTTTCAACTGAGTAGGATATGCCTCTCACTCCTTAATTGAAGGTAACAGAAAGTGGTAAAAGAGGCTCCTTTTACCTACTGTTGTAACCTGGCTTTTATAAAACTAACTTAAGGTGTTTTAAGTAAAGATTTGGTGTCATGTTCTAATTGAGATTAAAATTTGCCAAGATAACTGCCAAGACTATTTAGACTTTAGTTCATTAATTTATCGTTATGTAATTATATTATCAAGAAAGATATGTTTTACTTTATGTAATTTTTTGATCTGTTTTATAGTCTTACATTTGATTTTTGTGTGTATGTATGATTTTTTTCTTTTCTTTTCTTTTCTTTTTTCAAACCCAGGACACCATTTTAAGGCCCACAAAGCTGTTTTGGCTGCTTGCAGTAAGTTCTTCTACAAATTCTTTCAGGAGTTTACTCAGGAACCTTTGGTGGAGATAGAAGGTAAATATTGTTTTTAAATATAATACTTAGCAAAGATAATTGGTGAAGTTTTAGTTAATTTATCAAGACACCATGGGAAGTGGTCATCAACAGTTCGTATTCGGTAACTAGATAAACTGTTGACACCTGAGAATTCTTACTTGCAGCAAAGTGCTTGTTAGAATGATCTGCCAGGAAAAACTCTCAGATGGTAGATGTTGGTCTCTAAAGGAGTCTTCCATTGCTGAAACCAGTGGTCACTGTTTTTTAGAAACATGTATTAAAACTGAATTACCGTCTTTGTTCAATGGGCTTATTTCAGACTGGTGGGGGTGCTGTAGGTCCTAGTAGAGGGCTTTATAACTAGCAGAAGCAGTGATGTACTAGCACAAATACAGATTACATGCACAGTGTAAAGTGGGCTGCCATAATAGGGAAAAGGCTAGGAAAGATGAACCAAAGTAGAATTCAGAGGAAATTCTAGTGGCTATAAAATGTCTGGGATGGAAAGAACATTCACTAGGTATTACCTTGAAACAAAAAGTGGTTTTTGTATTTGCTTGACTTTTTTCTAATAATAGCCCACCAAGTGCCAGACATTGTGCTGTGTAGTTTGCATGCATTATTTGAGGCTCACAGCAATCCTCTGATGCTGGGCACAGTGGCATGTGCCTGTAGTCCCAGCTACTCAGGAGGCTGAGGCAGGAGAATTGTTTGAGCCTACGAGTTCGAAGCCAGCCTGGGCAATTTAGTGAAACTCTGCCATTTAAAAAGGAAAAGTAAGTGATGTTATTTCTAATTTACATGTGGGGGAAGAGGTTCCAAAAGGTTACTTGTCAGGGGTTGCCCAGCTAGCAAGGGATTCAATTTGTGCTATTAATACCATGCTTTTATTTTTTACTACAGTACCCTACCGCCACCACCATCAAAATCCAAAACACTGGGAAATAAATCTATTTGCCTACATAAAACAAAATTTTAGCTTCTTTCAGGATTCCTGAGTTTTGATGTTATATTGCTTTCACTGTGTATGTATTTTTTGTTATGAATGGGTTGCCTAGAAACACTATTTTTCCCTTTGATGCCTAGGGGAGTAAAGAAAACATAATTTTGATACATTCTACTATAGCATTTCAGCTGATGTATGCACAGCTAGCTTATCTTTGATTATCTGTGATGGACAGAGTACAGGCATAATGGAAATCCACAAGGCTTACTAAAGTGAGACTCTAACTGCCTAGATGGTGTTGGTTTCTGCGACAAGGCCAGGCTCCATCAATTAACTCACCTGAGGCTTACTAGATGTGTAACACTAGTCAGGTTATTTTACCTCAGTTACGTACTTGTCTCATCTGAAAAGTGAGTTAATAGATGTATAATGATTAATTGAAATAACGTTTGCAGAATACTGACATAGTGTTTGGTGTATTGTCAAAGCTTAATAAGTAGAAGCTATTATATCGAATACCTGTTATATGTTATATACTGTGCTAGACCCAGGAGATGAAGAATTGATGAATAAAATGTTAATAGTGGGTGAACAATAGATAAGGAAATGCAAAAAAGTGTTACAAAGACTTTTACTGTGGAATGGTATTGCTGAGAATGGAGAATGAGCAGTTTAGGAAAGATTTCAAAGAGGAGTTCACTTCTGACAGAATTTTAAAAAATCAGTGCAAGCTGGAATATTTGTTGCTAGTGGAGTGGGCAGTACTAACTACCTACAGAAGTAGTGTCTTCTGAAGACTAATCACCTTGAGATTGTCTTTTACCTCTCAATACCTTTGACTTGCTATGTCCTGTAGTACAGCACACACAAGTCCTCAGTATTTTAACTACAACCAGGTAAGAAAGTACTATGGAAAAGCACACTTTTGTTATTCGGTCAGATTATGTTCTAAAAGAATCCGTTTGGCTCAGTGTCTTAAGCCCTTAACTTTGGGATTACTGTAATCTAGCAAGATCACTTGGCTGTAGAAAAAGCCCTGGGCATGTAATCAGAAAACCTGAGTTTTAGTCCTCGCTTTGCTGTTTGTAAGTTGTGTGACCTTAGACATCTTGGCTTCCATATTTTTCATCTGTAAAATATGCCAAATAATTTTCTATTGTGTTTTGTACATTTTGAATGTTATGAGACTGGATGCTATTAACATCCTCTGGAGAATGCCTTTGTTTTGATTTGATTTTGGTTTTATTTGTTTCAACAGGCAGCCCTCTGTAGGCTGTGGATCCAATTCAGATTTAGTTTTTAAAACCTTTGTAGCGTTTATCTGAGTCCCAGGTGTACCGTCTTGGGATCTGGGTGGTAGTCCATGCCATCAAGCAGTTTGCAAGCCTTTGCCATGCCACCTTGGGTCAGTTCAAGACATGTACAGCTCAGTGGTGAACTCTAGATCACATACACAGATTTAGAGGACCTTTCTCCAGCTTTATCCTTCCCATGATTTCCTTTGTACTCAAGCTCCTCCCAGGAGCTCCTTTTTCTTGGTTCTCTGGCTAGAGATTCTTAGCCTCTCTGTGCTTTTGTAAAACACTTATGCAAAGAGATCCATTTTCTGGATAAAGTGGTGAGAGAAAAGCTAGAGGAAAAAAAACATAAATTCTCACCATATTCAGATCATTGTCTTTTTACCAGTTCTTTTGTCAGAAGAACTTTCTCTAGGGAGTTTAGGTGACGGCCACCAGCCCCAGGTGTGCAGCTTCAGACCCGGGGCTTGCCTTGAGGCAGAGCTGAGAGAGGAAAAATTACCAGGTTTACCCCATACCCTCTTCATTCCCTTTCCTGGTTCTCTGGCCGAAAAGTGTTTCTCTTGGAACTTTTTTCTGTCTCCACCCACTGCTTGGTTATGGGATTTGGGCTCTCCTCAAGTCTAAGCGAGAATATATAGGAGGAAAAATAAAAACTAGAAAGTTTACTGCTGTTCAAGTGTTGATTTCGCATCCCAGTCTGCTTGCTTTTATTTACTTTTCAGAATCCTTGTATATTTGCTTTATGTATTCTCTTCAGGATTTTTATTTTTAATCAATGGACAAGGTAGAGTGTATTTTTTTTTCCATCTTAGTTAGAACCAGAATCTCATCTGTAAAATATGAATAATGACTTATAGTGTTGCACATTATAAGGGGAGCTTTTAAAACTACCAGTGCTCAGGCTGTATCTCCAGATAATTAATATTTCAGGTGTGGGATCAGGCATCTGTATTTAAAATTTCTCTAGGTTCTTCTTATTCCAGGTGTGATCTGAGGACCAGTAATGCATAGGTATCACCTGGAAGCTTATTAGAAATGTAGTCTCAGGATCCACTCGATTCAGAACAAGATTCCTAAATGATTCCTATGCACAGTAAAGTTTGAGCAGCATTGCCCTGGGATGATTACAACATGCAGTGTTGAGGATCACCGTCTTACAGGATTGTGTAAAAACAGATGCTGTGTATGTAAAAGAAACTTAGATCATAATGTGCTCTGTGAGTCTAAACTCATTAGATGCAGGCTGAGCTAGCTCTCCCTGTTTTCTGGGTCCCTGGTGAAGTAAATTACCTTTGATTAGAACCGCAGTTTCACCTTTGGCTTCAAATCAGAATTGTTGCTCTGGAAGCCAGTTGCATCCCAGCTCAGCTGTGTGACTCGGAGTAACACCACATAAAATCTTCAGACATTCATTCCCTTGTTCAGAACATACAGCCTTCTAACTTGAGCCTCCAGTTTCCTTAATTCATTGTTTTTCTACTTCCCCTGAAACCACAGATCTGTAAGCACCTAGTTTCTCTGTAACGGCAACTCTGCCATCATGTCCAGAAATTGTAGCCTCTCTGTCAAGGACAGAACATCCTTGTTCATGCATGTTTTTCAATAGTTTTCCACCAGTTGGAGGAAATCCCTAAGACTAGAGAAAGGCCAGAATGCTGCCCCTTTTTGCTTTCTCCAAGTATTCCTGTCAGATAGAAGACTCAGATTGTGTTCATTTTAACATTTTCCTTAGAAACTCTTTTAGAGAAATTGTATTCTCCTGCACATTTCTAATAATATGAAAGGTGTAAGGGATTAACGAGAAAATCCCTTACTTCTGAGATTTGTAAATTACCAAACTAATCTTCATAGAGCAGTGATAGCTAACCTTTTTGGCACCAGGGCCTGGTTTCATGGAACACAATTTTTCCACAGACCGAGGGTGCAGGATGGGATGTCATGGGTTAGAGGGAGGTGGTGCGGAGCTCAGGAGGTGGTACGTGGTCTGTTTCCTAATAGGCCATGGACCGGTACCGGGCCACGACCCTGGGGTTGAGGACCACAGTGATAGAGAATAAAATATTTTCACAACTATACATTTGCCACCACTTCACTTGTCTGGGCAGGTGTTACCAGTTTGGTTCATATTAGCTAATTAGGTCAGTGGGTTCTTAGGACAGTGTTGGGCTGCTCATAAAAAATAGATCTTTCCAGTTTTGATTTCAAAAATCAGGGACCAATACATTTATTAAGTCTGCAGGTGATCAATCAATGATCAATCAAGACTAGGAACTAAGTCTACAATTCTTAATTCAAATCCTTGGAGGCTGGATGTATTTCTCCAAAGGTAATGCAGTACATATGTGATACTCCAGTGGGGTCTAAGGTAACATCCTGTAACCAAATATTAATATTTCAGCAGCATAACATGTTAATATTCATTCTAAGTTGGATAAAGACTATACATGGCCTCATATCAATTCAGATTAAATTTTGCTGTCAAATTTATGGAAAAACTTCTGGCTTTAAGAGATTTGGGGAAATAGGCAATATGGATACTATCTGAAAGATAATAAAGAGGCAGAATCAAAGAAGATTTGTCATTTAGTATGACGATGAGGGAGAGGAAGAATTGTATACATTTTGTGAGATGGAGAATACAAGAGTAAGAGCAGGTTGAAGATGATTAGTGCTATTATTGATTTACTGAGTTTTAGGTCTTTGTGTAACGGCTAAGTTGAAATGATCAGCAAGGCTCTGGAGCTCCAGGAGATAAGATCTGAGATATTGCTTAGGCGTGAGCATGTGGATCTATTCTCCTCCTTTCTGTGAAATACTAAGCAAATAGCTCTTTAGATATAAAATGTATCGAGGCTGTATGAAATTTGTTGTTAAATGTCAAGTAATGTCTTTTACTAAGTCTGTTGTCCAGATAAATAGATTAAAAAGCATTAGTGATAAATGACAAAAATATGGATGAACCATGAGAAACAGTAAACATTTTTATTCCACTTTCCCTAAAAGAAATTTCTGTATCTTTTCTTTGATAACTTCTAACTTCAACCAAATTTGGTTTTCCTAAGTGTTAATAGTGCTGGTTATTAAATGAGAAAAATGTCTCAGAGCCACTTTTAAAGGGGCTGATGTTCTAATTCTCCAAGTTGTATATCACATTTGACAGGCTCCATGCTAACAATATACAGCACATGGAATTTTCTCCAAATAGAAGACCTCTTCAAAAATTATCAACAGGCATTCGGACCTGTCCAGGAAAAAGAGGAAGGATAATGTAATCCTGATATATTTGAGATTTTTAGTGGTATTAAAGTTCTGTAGCTAAAACAGTACAAATCCCTAATGTATGAGATCCCCCAAGGGTTCAGCAAAGCCTTTCTGATAAAAATATTAATAAAAATCAAGATGTAAATTGGGAGAATAAGCAGTAAGCAGTAATTCACCCATCCTACCACCAGAGAATACCTGGAGGGGTGGATAGATGAATGTATGAAAAAAAAATTGGGGGGACTTTATAATTACAAATAAGAGATTATGAACCTATAAGTGAAATTCAAACATTTCTAAGCAGGAAGGAAAAATTTAAAATCTTTATCCTGTCAGCTTCCTATTTAAAATCTTTATTAATAGACTTAGAAGTCAGACCATCTGGGTTTGATCCTAGTTTTATCATTTAATAACTATACTTCATAGAGTTGTTTTGAGGATTAAGTGAGTTGATACTTGTAAAGTATTTAGAGAATGCCCTGTATATAGTAAGTGTTCTAAATGTATGATTAAAAATCAAAATCTCATTCCACTTTGGGAAACATTTACACATTGTTTTAAAAAAGACTTTTGTTGTTGTGCTTTTAAACTTTTGGTCAGAACTCCTAAAAGACAACAAGATCTAATTGTCTTTCCCTCAGGCCACTCTCATGTGTTAAAGAATAACAACATAGTCAAAAGACAGCAACAAGGAGAAAAATGTTTAGAGAACCAAATAAAATTAGTCTTCAGTGAATCCTGTTATTTTTAGTTTGTTTATTTGGTAGCATGTAAATTAGTCATATTTTATAATGTTTCTCAATATTCAGATTATTTTCAGACATTTTGAAAATGAGTCTGCTGAGACTCAGAGTTTCTGTCTTGCCCCAGATCACATAGTTCATGGAAGAACTGTGACTGAAACTTGAAAGTTCTGGCTCCTTGAATAGTATCCTTTCTTTACACAAATAGAGGATGCTACTTTGAACACAGAAATGAATTTTCTACCAGTATGCTTACTGTTGTCCTAAAGGTCACATGCAGATAGATAAAGTAGGTGGGAAGAATATAAAAGTATTTTTGTGATTTACAGTTTGTACATATTGTGTGCAGTTTGGACTTGGGCATTTCTTAGTCTAACAATCTATGTTAAACATAATTTTCTCTTTGTTTCTGTTAATACCTCATAGCCTTGCATTAGCAGACTGAAACAATAATACATAGCATTGAGGGGTACAAAGAAATAGAGTATCACTTTGGAACTAACTTTTAAACATAAAACTTGAAAAGTTAGAATCATAAAAGCTTAATTTTGAAAGTAACTTTAGTATTCATTCCTGTTATGTGTGCCTGCATTTTAGGAAGCCCTGTTAGGTACTTTGAGATGCGTGTACAGATCAAAGATGATTTCCCTCAAGTAGCTTACAGTCAAGAGATGTCACTGAATTATAGTTAATCAGAACAGGTAGAGTTGAGCCTGGGGAGAATATTAAAGAATATTTTACTATTAAATCATGAAGGAATAGAAAGTCTAACCAGAACTATAACTACTATGGAGATTGAATGAGTTGTCAAAAACCTTGCAACAAAGAAAAGCCCAGGAGACCAGATGGTTTCACTGATTAATCCGGCCATACATTTAAAGAAGAATTAATGCCAGTCCTTTTCAAACTCTTAGAAAAAACTAAAGGGAAAGGAATACTTCTATACTCGTTTTATGAGGCCAGCGACACCACAAAAAAGGGAAAACTGTAGGGCAGTACCCCTGGTGAATGTAGATGTAAAAATCCTCAAAAAAAAAAAAAAAATACTAGCAGACTGAATCTGACAGCGCATTAAAAGAATCATGCACCATGACCAAGTGAGATTTATCCCTGGGTTGCAAGAATAGTTCAACATACAAAAATCAACTAATATGATACACCAGATTAACAGAGTAAAGGATAAAATTCACATAATCATCTCAGTTGATGAAGAAAAAGCCTTGGGCAAAATTCACCTTTTCATAATAAGAACTCTCAACAAACTAGGAATAGAAGGAAATTATCTCAACATAATAAAGGCCATCTGCTAAAACCCTACATCATACTCAACAGTAAAAAGCTGAAAGACATCTCATGTTCATGGATTGGAAGACTTAATATTGTTAAAATGTCCATTCAGGTTGAACATCTGAAATGTTCAAATTTGAAAATCTGAAATGCTCTAAAATTTGAAACTATTTGAGCACCAGCATGACTTAGAAATGATTGTTGCCAGGAGCATTTTGGATTTCAGATTTTCAGATTTGGGATGCTCACCCAGTAATTATAATGCAAATATTCTGAAATCCAAAATTCTCTAGTCCCAAGCATTTTGGGTAAGGGGTACCCAACCTGTATTATTCAAAGCAATCTATAGGTTAAGTACAGTCTCTGCCAAAATCCCAATGACATTTTTTACAAGAATAGAAAAAGCAATTCTAAAATTTATACGAAACCGCAAGAGATCGTAAATAGCGAAATCAATCTGGTGAAAGAACAAAGCTGGAGGCATCGCACTTCCTTATTTCAAAATATATTGCAGAGCTACGGTAATCCAAACAATATGAGATTGCCGTAAACATGTAAAACCAATGAGAGCAGAATAGATGGCCCAGGTATAAATCCATGCATAATATGGTCAACTGATCTTCAAGAGTGCCAAGAATACTCTTGGCACAAGAATAGGAAAGGAATAGCCTATGTAACAAATGATGCTGGGAGAACTGGATATTCACATGAGAAAGAATAAAATTGGACTCTTAGCCATACATAAAAATCAACTCAAAATGAATTAGAGACTTATAAGACCCAAATCTCTGTATCTCCTGTAAAAATACGTTTGGAGTGGTGGAAGCTTTGTGATATCGTTCTTGGCGATAATTTCATGGATATGACATCAAAAGCACAGGCAACAAAACAATGGACAAGGGGGACTACATGAACCAGAAAAGCTGCTTTATAGCAAAGAAAAGAAGAGTGAAAAGGCAGCATAAGGAATGGAAGAAAGTATTTGCAAACCAAATATCTAATAAGGAGTTAGTCCCCCGCAAAATATAAGAAACTCCCACAACTCAAAATAAAAACAAAACTACTGAATTAAATGTGCTAAGAACTTGAATAGACATTTCTCCAAAGAAGAAATACAAATGGCCAACAAGTATATGAAAAAGTGTTCAACGTCACTAATGATAAGGGAAATGCAAATCAAAACTTCAGTGAGGTATCATCTCTCTCCTGTCAGGATGGGTATTATCAAAAAAAAAACAAGTGTTGGTGAGATTGCAGAGAAATTGGAATCCTTGCACACTGTTTGCAGGAATGGGCACAGCCCATATGGAAAACAGTATGGAGGTTCCTCAAAAAAATTAAAAGAAAGTGCTATATGATTCAGCAGTCTCACTTCTGGGCATGTATCCAAAAGAACTGAAATCAGAAGCTCAAAGGTTTAGCACTCCAATGTTCATTGCAGCACTATCATAGTAGCCAAGATGTGGGAACAACCTAAATGCCTGTTGACAGATGAACTAAAGAAAATATGGTATACAGTGGAATACTGTTCACCCTTTTAAAAGGAAATTCTGCCATATATGTGTGACAACATGGATGAACCTTGAGGACGTTATGCTAATTGAAATGATCTGGTCACAGAGAAATACTTTGTATTTCCACTTATCTGAGGAATCTGAAATAGTCACTTCCACTTATATGAGCTATCTAAAATAGTCAAATTCATGGAAACAGTGGACTAGGGGTTACCAGGGGCTGGGTAGGGAGAAATGGGAAGTTTCTAATCAACAGGTATGAACTTTCAGTCAAGCAAGATGAATAAACTCTAGAGGTCTGCTATACAACGTTGTACCTGTAAATAATAACATCCACTTAAAAATTTAAGAGGGTAGATGTCATTAATTGTTCTTACTACAATAAAAAAAGATTTCATTGAAGACATGGCATTAGAGTAGAACCTTTAAGGATGGCAGAATTTGTATAACGAGATAAAAAGAACGTGTTAATAAAGGTAAGGAAGCTATTAGTGCAGGATTTGTTTGAGAAATAGTGTATAAGCAGAATAGTGGCCATGAAAGTTGAAATCTGCTAAGGAGTATGTAACAACTCACCTGCCCAATTAAAATTTTTAAAAATTTTATAAAAGAAATAATATATAGTATGTGTTTGATGTGGCTTAAAATTTGGAAAGGTAAACAAAAATAATGTGAAGGACTTTGAAATCAAAGGGGTACAGAATTTTATTTGCTAAGCTGTGGAAAGCCATTGAAGATTTTGGAGCTGAGTTGGGACAGCTGTAATCTCCGTTGCAAGAAATGTAGGATGTCTGACATGTAGTAGTCAATTCACATATTTGAGTGATAGATCTTACTGTTCTGTAAGAGCCTCTGGAAATCTTGGGGAAAAAATCTTAGTTTGCTAGGTAGTGTTGGAATTTGGCTACAGTATTATTATGCTGTTAATGAGAATTCTTCCAGGAAATAATTTTTAAAAAATGACAAATATTAATCAAGTTCCAAGCACTGGACTTTTCTTTCTTTACTAAATGTTAATAAGATTTGAATCAATGTGAATTGTGCTAATGTGTGTCTTCTTTACAGGTGTTAGTAAAATGGCCTTTCGTCATTTAATTGAATTCACATATACAGCAAAATTAATGATACAAGGAGAAGAAGAAGCCAATGATGTATGGAAAGCAGCAGAGTTCCTGCAAATGCTAGAAGCTATCAAAGCCCTTGAAGTCCGGTAATTACTTATTGTTTTAATAATGTGCAATTAGTCATATTCAGTCATGTTCACTATGTTAGTCAAGAATTTATAGTATGTGTCATACAGAACTGCCATTTTGAAATGAATATTTAAGGATCTAGAAAAATTCTTCTGGATACTGATTTTTCTTTCATTTGCATTTGATTTCTTGTGTGAAAACTGCTAAGATTAAATTAGCATCTTCAGTGTCTAATAAATAAAGAAGTATGGGCAGCTCTTTAAGGAGTTCTTTGGATTCCTGTGAACTGTTTTGTTGGATTCAAGTCGTTAATGATTTGTACTGAGCCTTATTTTTCAAAGGGTTTGGCTTACAAAGATTAATGTAGTACTGTTGAAAAATAAGTAAGAAAATTGGGAAGATAAATAGGCCAAGTGGGGATAAGGAGATAGTCAAGTTAGAAATATGATAGCCAAAATGCATGCCATTTATGTCTAGATACTTGCTAGATGGGCTAAATCTAGCCCTAGTTTTGAAGCACCTAGTGCAAAGGAAAAAAAAAGTATTCAGTTACATTATTCATTGTTAAAAGATGAGAACAAATCAATTGCCAAAGAGCCATTCCTGGCATGAAAACACAAAATTTCTCCTAGAATGTAATAAGAAAACATTAAAGAATATAATGAACAAAGACCTCAACATCCTTACTTTAATGAATAATGGTAGTGTAATATAGTGACTAAGAACAAGAGCTCTGGATTAATGAAGTTAACCCTCCTCTCAGCTCAGTGTCCTTATCTGTCGCTTGGAAGTAATCATGGTACTTTGTAAATAGGACTGTTTGTGAGGGTTAAATAATGCATGTTAAGTGTTTAGCATGGTGTCTGGCACATAGTACTCTAAATGTCAGCTATTGTTACTTCCTGTTTTTTTATGTTGTCAATATGGATCGTTGGCATGACACCAAGTACAGTTTGGTAAAATCATTTTCACATAGGGGCAAGATGATGTAGTCCAACTCACTGGTATGTTTTAGTCAAAAGATAAAATTTAGAATAAGAAATAATGAACTGTAATAGTTCATAAATACTATTAGTTTGATGACAGTTAAAGAGTAAACTTTTCTGACAAGAGCATAGTATGTATATATTCTTTGATGCTTAGCCCCTGGCGTGTAGCAGATATTTAGGAAACACTTGTGAATCGTTAGATGGATGCCAGTCAAAACCAGATCAGTACTCTCCAGCAAAGAGACCTGAACATGGATAGCAACACAGAGGTGTGTGCTGAGGATATATACGTGATTAGGCCATCTCTTTTCAAAAAGTCTGAGGGGAATATATATGGATGGGGCAATATCAGATTTGTGGTTAAATCTTACAGGCTTCTGAAAAAATGTTCTGTGTGGCTTCTCTGCTGCTCGTGGTAGTGAATGGTATCTCACTATGGAGATAGTTCTTAGTAACAGAATACTGGAATACTAGATCAGATTTGGGAGACATTTGAGTTCACATCTATAGTCTTTGGGAAAAGAAGGTAAGAGCAAGTGAGTACAGTTGTTTTCCTAGGCCTGTTTAGGACCTTTAAAAGGGTTTATTATAAGACTGAGATCCCTACAGCAGTTACAACCATCATGGCTTTTCAGCATAAATACAGTAGCATGTTGAATTATGCTCTGAAGAATTCCTTTGAAAACAGGAAGACAACAGTACTGCATATTAGCTGTTTATAATACAGTGTCTGAGCTTCTACAGGGATAGTTTCTGTTGATGTTTCTTTCCTGTATATGAGCTATACTTTACTGTTTCCTTGCATTTCTTACAATTTTTTGTTGAAAATCAAATATTTTAAATAATGTGTCAACACTGGTATTTAGATGTGCCTTCTTTTCCTCCCAGACCGAGTCTCTCTCACACGTGGTTTGTTGTTGGTTAGTGACTTTTCCAGGACTAAAAAGGCTATATTCTCTGTGGCCATTGAAGTTGTGGCTCTCTTAGCTTACTGGACAGCTGATGATTGGACAGAGGTTTCCTTAAATGTCTTGAACCAGTAAGTCTCCACACCTTCGTTGGAGAGCTGTCTGTATTGGGGCCTTAGCCACCTTGTATGGCACAGAACCTCAAAGTCAGACAGACGAGAGCTTTGCTAAGGTCTTTTCCTGGACATGCACATAGCCCTGCACATGGTTCCCTGGGATATGTCAGAGCTTTTCAAAGCTCCTTATGAACATCTCATTTCCCCAGTTTTTTTCCGTTAAGCTTTTGTTTAGTTTCTTGGTAGTCCCAACTGGTAATGCTGCTGCAACAGCTGTGATGATGAAACAGTCTCTGTTGATTGTTTTTACCAATGCCCTGTGGTTAGGGCTATTTGAAAAGTGAGTTCTGAGTCAGATCAAATATTTTTATCCTATTTTAAATCTTATCTTTTAATGAGGCAGCATGTGTAAAGTGCTTATAACAGTGCCTGCCACATAATAATAATAATATTATGCATATGTTTTATTCATTGCTTGGAATGCCATCTCCCTGCTTATTCATTGGCAGAATCTTACTCATCTTTCTGGTCTCCCATCAAGAGCAGCCACCTGTTCTCTGAATCCTTGTCTGACTGCTCCAAGCAGATTGACTTTAGGTACTTATGTAATTCCATATCTTTGTTTTGTCTTTTATAGTCTCCATTAAAGCAATAATCATATTATTATTGTTCGTACATTTTCTCAATAGACTACAACCTCTTTGAGGTAGGGATTATGTGCTTTTCATCTGTAGGAGGCATAGGCATTTGGGTGGGCTTGAAAAGCTACCTCTCAATAATATGTCTCTCGGACAACCCAATTGCCAAGTTTGTCTCCTTTTCTTCTCTTCACCAGCCTCTCAAATCTCTTGCCTTGCCGTTCAGCTCTGAATACAAGCCGGCTTATCCCACTTTGCAATTCAAAGGCCTGGCAGCAGCACTTTTTGTTGTTCTTTAATTATTCCTGTTTGGGGCAGGGATCTGGGTTCACCAGGTCATACCCATAATTAAAACAAGCATAAGAAGGCTGGTTAAGAAGTAGTTTACAATTTACCTCTATTCTTGAAAAGAACGAAAAGGAACCATACTTTTTCATTATAAGTTTTTTTTTTTTTTTTTTTGGGTCACTTTAACATCTTTCAAATTGGGATGGCTCTTTAAAGTGAGTGACCAGGCAATAGTCATGACAGTTTCAATTAGATTGTAGTTATTTGTGTTATTGATACCAGACAAGTTGAGTTTGTTATTTAAAAGTCTTCCAAATGATTAAACTGTGAGATGATATTAAAGCAAATAGGTATTGAAATTAGAGCATCAATTTCATAGTAATGGAGCAAAAATTTGTCATCAGAGGAATGAACACTAAAGCAACAACCAAGGTCTTTATAGGACCTTGGAAAGGATTTAGGAATAAAAATTGGTTGTGCTTAAATTGACTGTTTAAGGCAACTCTATATTGAAAAGATTACTGTGTAACTTAGAAGTACAGAAAGTGCATAAGGTGCTCATCTCACATTTGCAGTATGGAATTATTTTTAGAATATAATATAAATTTTTTGAATGATACTAGAAAAAATACTAGAGCATCATTTTGCTTTGCTGGAATTACATCATTTTTTATTTAAAACTGTGTATGAGAAGGTTTCTGTTATTAGCAAATGGTACTTGCCTTATAGATTTTTCCTCCCCAGCCCATTCAGATGTAATTTACATATAATACCGTTCACCCATTTTAAATGTAGAGTTTGGGTTTTGATAATTGTATACAGTGGTGTAACCACCCGCACAATCATGGTATAGGACCATTTTCATCACTTTACATGGTTTTCTCATGACTCTTTGCGGTTGATCCTGATCCCCAGCCCAAGGCAACAACTGATCGGATTTTTATCACTATAGTTTTAATTTCTTTATAATATCATATAAATGGACTTGTACAATGTGTAGGCTTTCATGTTTGATTTTTTTCACTTAGCATCATGTTTTAGAGATTTGTCCATGTAGATGTTGTTTTGTTCCTTTTCATTGCTGAGTAGTGTGCCATAGTATGGGTATGCCACAATTAATTTCTCTGTCTGATAGACAATTGGGTTGTTTTTCAGATTTTTGACTATAACAATAATGTGCTGTTTACAAGTCTTTGAGTGGACATATGCTTTTATATTTCTCTTAGTAAACATATAGAAATGGGATAGAGCTGAGTTATATATTGGGTATACATTTAACTTTGGAAAACAGTTTGGTAGTTTTTTATATTATTATTTTGCTTTGTGCTATATATATATATTATTTCTGGAAATTATAGGGGCATAAACATTTTGGTTACATGTTATCACTTTGCCACATCTAAACCATGATTTGAGGCATGCTTTTTTTACATTTAAATAGAGACGGTGTCTCTCTCTTGCTCAGGCTGGTCTTAACTCCTGACCTCAAGCTATCCTCCTGCCTCGGCCTCCCAGGGTGCCAGGATTACAGGCATGAGCCACTATGCCCAGCCAGTTAAGTAGTTTTTTAAAAAATGGTTTTGCCATTTACATTCCCACCTGCAACACAGGAGAATTGTAGCTATGTCATATCCTCACCAACACTTGGTATTGTCAAGGTTTTTTTTAACTTTAGATTAGAAGTTGACAAACATTTTCTTAAAGGGACATAGTAGATATTTTAGATTTGTATGCCACGTAGTGTCTGTTGCAGTTTCTCAGTTCTGCTGTTGTACCATGAAGGCAGCCATAGACAGTATGTAAATGAATGGCCATGACTATGTTTTAATAAAACTTTGTTTACATAAAACAAGTCGCCCTTAGGCCAGAGTTTGCTAACTCCTGCTTTAGGCATTCTAATGGGTGTGCAGTGGTATGTCATTGTAGTTTTAATATTTTTAAAATTTTAGTAAGGTATAATTGATGCATAAAAAGCTGCACATATTTAAAGTATACAGTTTGAATTTTAATGTACATATACAGACCTGTGAAGCCATTATCATGATCAAGGTAATGAATACAATCATCACCCTCCAAAGTTTCTTTATGCCATTTTGTAATTCATTCCTCTCTCCCTATCTCAGTCTTCATCCCTACATGATCTACTGTCACTATAGATTACTTTGCATTTTCTAGAATTTTACATACATATATATTTAATTATATGGCATATACTTGTCTAATTTCTTTCATTTACCATGATTATTTTGAAATTCATATATATTGTATGTATTAATAGTTAATTCCTTTTTATTTCTGAGTAATATTCCATCGTGTGTGTGTGTGTATATATATATATATATATATATCACAATTTGTTTATTCACTTGTTGATGGACACTTAGGTTGTTTCCAGGTTTGCCTAATACAAATTAAGTGACTAACATTTGTGTACAAATTTTTGGACATAATGCTTTCATTTATCTCAGTAAATACCTAGGAGTGAAATAGCTGGCTTTTATGATGGAGATATATGTTTAATGCTTTAAGAAACTGCTAAACTTTTTTCAAAGTGGTTATGCCATTTTATATTTTTCATTTTAGCCATGTTGGTGGGTATAAAATGGTTGTAATTTGCATTTCCTTATTGACTGACGGTGTTGAGCATTTGTTTCATGTGGTATTTTGGTTTTTTTTGGCCATCCATTTATGTTCTTTGGCAAGGTGTCTATTCACATATTTTGCCCATTTTTTAAATGGGGTTATTGTCAAGAACTGTGAGGGATTTGAGATTTTATCCTGTTTGCAAGCTAATAAGTTAGCCAGATTCATGGATGCTGGCAGAAGATACGAGACTTATGAGTCAGAGAAAGGACTTGATTATTTATGGCATAGGAAGCAGCATGATAATATCATGTTTCTACCAGTTTTCCCTGCCTTCCTACCCTCCCCCAAATCCCACAGGGGTGACACAGTGGCCTAGGTGTGTGCTGTGCTCACAGTGGTTTGCGTCACAGTTGAGGAATCCTAAGCTTGAGGAAACCCAAATCTTTTATAATGAGCTGTCCCTAGAAGGGACATTATCTTTATTATACTTTGGTTGATAAATATACCTACCCTCCACTCTGGCAGAAGACAGGCTCTATCTTCCAAACTCTTTGCTATACAAACAACCTTGAAAAGATGATCCAAAATAAAAAGCCATCAATATCTTTGTAAGACATGCAGAAGCATGCAGGATCCATGGAGAATTGTCTCCCAACAATATCCTTGTTCCTGTAATATCTTGGATTCTGGTGAATTTTCCCATAAGTACACTATTTCGTTGGCCACTCTGATGAATCTGACCAGTAGGGCTGGAACCTAATCCACTCAATTTGATACTGGATTTATTTAAGGGTACCATCAACAGAACTTAAAGCAACAGGATGTAGCCACCCTGCAGTACTGACATTAATCATGCACCCACCCTGCCAAGGTTCATCCTAGACTCAAACAATTGAACAAATCACTAGAAAAACAGGTGACTTTCTCCTTTAATTTCTGTATTGACTTTTCCACTTAGCCCTAGGCATTCATCTAATTATAGCAAAATGTTTTAGCAATTGCACAAACTCTGCACTGGCCCTCAGGGAGGAAGTTTAGGGCAAGTCTATCATCCATAATAAACCTGGCCAGTGATTTGAGGCTGACATGAATGCCTCCCAGAGCCCAAGTGGTATCATTGATCACATCAACTTAAGTCAGACATAAATTTCGTAGCACTTTTTTAATTGGATGACTCGCATTTGTAGGGAAAGCTGCCTACAGGGTGTGCATAAGTGAGTTATTCCTCCAGGAAACTCCCCTTGAGAGTTTCTAACCAAGGGTAGCCTTATTTTAGAGAGATCACCGCAGTCATCTGAGGGCTACTTGGTCTTCCATAAATACTTAATGATCTTTTTATAACCACCTCTGAGGTGTGTGTCGTCATATTTTTGGGAGGCAAGGAAGTTAGTACCTGAATTCCACACAAGAAATACAGTTCCAGGGGCACATAGCCCTGCAAAGAAAGTACTGTTTGCGATTGTTTGTGCCCCCAAAGTGGGACCTGTGTATCACTCCATGGGCACAGGTTGACAATTGCCCCCAATGTGGTCTCTGCCTTTCCCAGTTCAGTTAGAATGATTGAGTCTAGTTCTGGTTTCTGAAGCGACTGTTTAAGGGCCGTCAGTTGAGTCTATCCTACTCACCACCAGGACCTGAATGCCAACTGAGTGGCAGTTTTCCACCTCATGGACTGATCTCAGCTATGAGAATGGTATTGGGGCAAACATCTGATGTTTTGCCTGGAACATGCAGGAGCTTGGCCATCCCAGCTGTTTTCAAGAGATGTCTTGGTAAAGTTAAGAGAAATGGTGATAAAATCATAGTGCGAGCCATCTGGAAGGGAGTGGCAGGCACAGCAGTCAGTATAAAGATACCTGAAGTAATTGGGGAAGGCTCTGGGGGTGGTTCTGAAAGACAGATTTCTTTCTTTGTTTTTTTTTTTTTTTTTAAACAGCGTCTTGCTCTATTTCCCAGGCTAGAATACAGTGGTGTCATTGTAGCTCACTGCCACCTCTAACTCCTGGGCTCAAGCAATTCTCCTGCCTCATTCTCCTGAGTAACTGGGACTACAGGTGCGCATCACCGTGCCCAGCTAATTTTTTATTTTTTTAGAGACAACGTCTCAACTATGTTGCTCAGGCTGGGCTCAAACTTCTGTCCTCAAGCGATCTTCCTGCCTTGGCCTCCCAAAGTGCAGGGATTACAGGTGTGGAAGACAGATTATTAATGTCCCTCCCTGCCCCATATCTCCTGTGCCTAAGGTGTTCTCTTCCCAGATGCTAGGGTTGTTGCTCTCTGTTGACCTCTTTTCCAATCATCCCCTCTTACCCAGACCTGTCATCTGAAAAATCAGGTACAAGAGGAACAAGGACATTTTTATAAACTTAGAGACCCATTATGTCTCCTACTTTGGCTCACTTGAGCCATCATAAGTATACTTGGCAAGTAGTATATTCAACCAAGTGGTCAGTATTCTTATGATGTAAGATGATAGTCTATCAAAAGAATCCAGATGGTTGAACTAGAATGAAATTTGAATCTCCTGAGCCCATTTTTGATGAGTCTATCACCTGGAAAAAGTACCAACCAGGTTGTCCCAGGGTTGCTATTGGGGAAAAGAAAAGGATAGTGTTCAAGAGTGTTCAAGACAGAATCCTAAATTTTCCAATTAGGTTTAAATAACTTCCCGCGTCTTTTGTCTTTATCATACCCAGGAAGCAGCCAAGAAGAGATGATCCCTTTCTGGGGACAGATAAATTCAATAACCAAACTACCTTACTCAGATTTTTGGACAAGGAGGAAGTGAGGGAAGTAGAGTCAGAAATCTTTTTGGGTCAGTGTTCAAGAAGGCCATCGCAATGCTCTATAATATCAGTGTTTCTGGATGGTAGAAAGCATGAAAGGTCCATCAATACCTTGACTGTTAGCCAATTACTGAGTAGCTTTTCTGATAAAAGGTGCACCATTATCAGACTGCAGATGGTCCAGAAGGCTGAACATATGACATAGATTAATTTCAGGGTCCACAGTGGTGTGGACAGAACCAGTGGATCAGACCAGAACAGCAACAGTGTAATCTGAAAAAGTATTAACAATGGTGAAGCACCACTGATAGCCCTGAGAAGGGGATCAAAGGTCCAGTGTAGTCAGCCTGCAAGGAATAATCAGAGATAATGCCCTGTGTGATGTGGCTCCTTCACTGTGAGACAAACTTGTAGCAGGTGTCACAAGTTTGGCATTCAGTGGCAAACTTCTGCATCAGAAACAAAGGATCCTTTACTTTGTGCCTATTTTGTGATGGTGGCTATGTTACTATGTCCAGGATAATATTAGATCTAGACATCATTGGTGGCAACCTGGGCAGTACAGATTTGATCAGCAGCTTGATTCTAGTTGATCTCATTAGAGAATAGGCTCTTATCATGGACATCTAAATTAGTGAACCTAAATGGTCCTGGCAACAGCTGCTGTTTTTTCCGTAGCTGTGGCCCCCAAAATGGGTGTCTTTAATCTGCTAAGTCTTCAAAGTAGCAAACCAAGCAGACCATTGGCAACAACCCAAGAGTCAGTTAAAAATACAGCAAGATTAATCTTCGTGAATGTTGGCCAGAGCTATGAGGACAGCCTCAAGTTTTGCCCACAGAACAGAGTGATGATGCCTGCTTTTGATTTTCATTGTTGGTGCCAAGGTTGAGCACCTGCAGCAGCCCAGTGAACAACATCAAATTTCAGCTTAGCCAAACCATCAGTGAAATAAGGGCTTGATTAATCTAGGGATTTTGTTTTGGGCAACAGAATGAGGGAGGTGCCACTTTTTTATGATATAAAGCCAAGAGGCCAGCTGCTTTCTTAAATATACCACATCTGTTAGACAAGTGACACTTATTGGGCACTTCTCACCTTGTTAGTCATAAAGGTTGAGTTGACTCATACCCAAATGCGAATATCAGGCTGGAGAACCTCAAGACTTCCATGGGTCAATCATCAGTTTCAGCAAGAGCCCAATAGAAAGCTAATTGTTTCTTTTCAAAAGTGGTGTACCTTTTAGCAGTGTCAGGGATCAATAAGTCTAAACCCTCCAAAAAGGGTGGAGGCCGCCTCCCTTTGCCAGAAGCACTAATCTGTCAAAGCATCAGTCAAAGAGACATGTATGTCAAAGGGGTCATTAGGCCCCAATGGTAGAGAACATGCTACAGTTGGATGGACAGCTTCTAACATAGCATGTTGGTTAAAGGATGTTGATTTGCAGATTAGTTGGTACAAAGGAAAAAGCAAAATGCCTAAGTGAGGCACATACTGTCTGGTACCCCAAAAGTCTGATAGGATGCTGGGCCTCATTTTTGGTAGGAAGAGGGTACATGAAGAAATATTTTTTCCTTGACTGCTGGATGGATTAAGTATTTTGAATTTACCTGTATAGACCCAAAAAACTTTACTTGGTGAGTAGACCCCTGAATTTTGTTGAGGTTTATCAGCAACCCCTGCTGGTGGAGGTGTGGTAATATTGTAGTCAAGTCCTTTGAGACAGACTTGTGGCTTACCAATCAACAGGACATCATCAATGTAACATAAAGTTACAGACATCAGAGGATAGAGATAGATACTGTGTACTAAATCCTGACTCTACTACTAGTAGCAAATGTCAGAGGACTTTGTTCCACTGTTGTTCTAGTTCTTCTCCACGTGTAGGTCTTCCTAGTTAGGGTGATCCTTTCTGATACTTAGGGAATGAGGAAGTATGAATGTACTTCCTCCTACTGTACATTCAGATGTCAAAGCAACATTAGTATACATAGTATCAGCCTCACCACAAAGTCAGGATAGCCTCCCTTTCCGCCGTGAACCCATACTCCATCAGTTGAATGCAAGTGCTGCTTCTCCCCATGAAACCAGGTAGGATGGTGAGTTGGACACCTGAATTCGACAGAGCCATGGAACTTTTAGTCCCTTCCCTTTCTGAGTTTTCCCCAGGATAATTGGATAAATATGTATTGCCTTCAGTCCTCCTTGGAAACAGGGAGAATTTGGCTTCCCTCGTAATTATCTTTCTTCTTAAAGCAACTGAAGTCAAGGTAGAAGGGAAAGGGGAGGGTAGAGGAGGAGGAGATATGGAGGGAGAAAAGTGACTGTGCCAGTAAGCAGGCTACATTTACTGTTGGTTTCAAGCAGCACGGAAGGAAGCTGCATGTGGCTCAACTAAACCTCCAGTGTTTTCAGCCTACCCAGAGACTTCAGTTAGCATAAGGTCATCACTACTGACACTGTCTATTTCAGCTTTGGCAAATCCTTGATTCAGCAGCGCCCCCTCCATATTGCTTTCCAGTTGGGGCTATGAGGTTTATGCTTTTGACTTGACTCAGGTTTGACTTGTATAGTGGTTAACTGAGAGTACACCTTAATTCTGGATACTTGCTTAATTCTGGATATAGTCATGCTTTTGCCTGGTTTTAACATAAAGGTTAGGGCGCTTTTCAGCAGGCTTACCACAAGAATTTATATTATTTTGGGTCCTTTACTCATTCCCCAGTGACTTTGTAAACCCAATTAGACAGGAAGACTTATTAGTCAATGCCTCACCTGTGATTTCCCATAGGAGTTTGTCTCAAGGACATCTCCCCAGGACAGCCAAGGCACCCTTATAGCAGCCAGAACCCACTGCAAAAAACTCTTGAGACCTTTTACTGTCATCTCTAAATGGATCAAGGGTGGGCATGATAGACTGCAGGAGGGACTGGGCCCGAAGGTGGCCTAGGTGTTGCCTTTCTTCCTTGACAAGCAAGCGTCATGTTGCCCTTTCATCTGCCATGTGGACCAGCCAAAGTTCTTTTGTTGTTAAAAAGACAGGGTCTTGCTCTGTTGCCCAGCCTGGAGTACAGTGGTGTGATTATAGTTCGCTGTAACCTTGAGCTCCTGGGCTTAAGAGATCCTTCTCATCTCAGCCTCCCAAGTAATATGACTACAGGCCTACAGGAGTGCACCACCACACCCAGCTTATTTTTTTGGTTGGTTTGTTTGTAGAGACAGGGTCTCTTGCCCCAGCTAGTCTGGAGCTCCTGGCTTCAAGCAATCCTCCCACCTTCACCTTCCAAAGCGCTAGTATTACAGGCTGCTCCACTGTGCAGGCCCAAAGTTCTAATGACTCACCTGGTTTCTGTCCATACCAATGGCAGATTTCCCTCCTTTCACACTCAGTGTATGTCATTGTAACTTGTCTGTAAAGGGACGGAACCTTCTATTCTCCTCCTCCTTCCTATCCTCATTAAATCTTAGTATAGCCGTTGCCAGGGGCAGACTTATGCCTACCTATCAGATTAGCAGGGACATCCCCCCTCACCCACAGCAGAGTTCACAGTACCCAGGGCACGTTTCTAGTAGCTGTCCTTGGGCTTGCTGCCCCAGTACTCATCCTGTAACTACCTTCCCAGTTTTTCTTCACTGATAGATGTTTTTGTTTCCTAAAGCTACCATACATAACAAAGTGCCACCAACTGAGTGGCTTAAAATGACAGAAATGTATTGTCTCTCAATTTTGGGGGCTAGAAGTCTGAAATCAAAACGTTCTAGGGGGCCGGGCGCGGTGGCTCACGCCTGTAATCCTAGCTCTCTGGGAGGCCGAGGCGGGCAGATTGTTTGAGCTCAGGACTTCGAAACCAGCAAGAGCGAGACCCCGTCTCTACTAAAATTGGAAAGAAATTAATTGGACAACTAAAAATACATATAAAAAAAAAATTAGCCGGGCAGGGTGGCGCATGCCTGTAGTGCCAGCTACTTGGGAGGCTGAGACAGGAGGATCGCTTGAGCCCAGGAGTTTGAGGTTGCTGTGAGCTAGGATGACGCCACGGCACTCACTCTAGCCCGGGCAACAGAGTGAGACTATGTCTCAAAAAAAAAAAAAACGTTCTTGGGGCCATGATCACTCCATAGACTCTAGGGGGGGGATTCTTCTTGCCACTTCTAGCTTCTGGCAGGTCCAGGCATCTCTTGCCTTATGGTATCAAAATTCCAATCTCTGCCTCCATCTTCACATTGCCATCTTCCCTCTATCTTTATATGGTTTTCTCCTGTCTGTGAATTTCCTCCTCCTCATAGAAGTATTAGTTGTATTGCATTAAAGCCCACCTTAATGACCTTATCTTAAGTCAATTGTATCTGCAAAGACTTATTTCCAAATAAGGTCACATTCACAGGTATTAGGGGCCAGGACTTAAGCAAGTTTTTTCTTGGGGTGGGGGGAGTTTCGGAGGAGACACAATAAAACCCATTGACCATACAATTTGTTCAACACATCCACCACCACCATCCAGTAGGACTTCCCTGAAATCCTGTTAATTGCTCAGTGATGCCTTATCCTTTCCCTTCCAGACAGCCTTACCTTTTTTCAGCATCCTATTCTCAGTGCCAAAAACTGTGAAGGATCTGAGTTTTACCCTGCTTGCAAGCAAACAAAGTTATCCTGCTACAGAGTCATGGGTGCTGGCGGAAGATATAAGACTTGTGAGTCAGAAAGAAAGGCCTTTATTACTCTCTGCATACCAAACAATACAAATTTTATATTCATGCCAGTTTTCCCTTCCTTTCAAGTCCCACAGGGCTGACATAGAGTGGCCCAAGTGACTGCTGTATACATGATTGATTTATATATCATAGCTGAAATATCTCTAGCTTAGGAAACCCAAGTATTTAATAATGGGCTACAAGCTACAAGCAAATGTGCCTAGCCTTTGCCCCATAGAGAGACATTGTTTTTATTATATTTGACAGTAAATAAGCCTGACCTAAAAAAATCTACCCTCTACTACACTGTAAATATCCTTGAAAAGTCTGAAACAAAAATTTTCAGTTTACAAGATGTGCAGAAACTCAAGAGACTCATAGAAAACTGACTCCTAATAGTTGTCATCTTTTATTTATTTACTTGTGAGACTCCTTCCTTTATCTTGAATATAAGACCTTTGACAGATACAGGTTTGCAGATATTTTCTCCTGGGTGTAGCTTGCTTTTTTTATTAACTGTATTTCAAAAGGCAGAAGTTTTTTATTTTGATGAAGTCAGTGTTATTACTTTTTGCTGTTATGATTTCTACTTTTTGTATGCTATTTAAGAAATTTTTAGCCAGTGTCACTAAGTTCTTCTCCTGTTTTTTTCCTAGAAATTTAATAGTTTTAGTTCTTACATTTACGTCCACGATTCATTTTAAGTTAATTTTTTGTGTATGATATAAGGTAAGGGTTGAGGCTTATTTTTTCCGTGCAGGTACCAGTTGTTCTAGTACCACTGTTAAAAGATTGTCTTTTCTTCATTGAATTACTTGGAAACTCTTTTTTCAAAAATCACTTGAGTCCCAGTGCAGTGGCTCATGCCTGTAATCGCAGCACTTTGGAAGGCCAAGGCAGGAGGATTGCTTGAGGCCGTGAGTTCAAAACCAACCTGAACAAAATAGTGAGACCCTGTCTCTACAAAAAAATACAAAATTAACTGGCTGTGGTGGTACATGCCTACTGTCCCAGCTACTTAGGAGGCTGGAGCAGGAGGATCACCTGAGTCCAGGAGTTCGAGGCTGCAGTGAGCTATGGTCACACCCACTATGTTTCGGCCTGGGTAACAAAGTGAGACCCTGTCTCTAACAAAAAATTAATTAAAAAAATCAGTTGACTATATAAGTATAGGTCTATTTCTGGACTTCGTTCCATTAATCTTCATGTCTGTGCTTTCACCAATATGATTCTCTTAATTATCGTGGCTTTATAGTAAGTCTTGAAATCAGGTAGTATAAGACCTCTAATCTTGTTTTCTGCCTGTTTATATAAATTTTATCATCAGTTTCTTCAAAAAAACCTGCTAGGATTATAATCTTATAGATTTTTTTAAATCCATACATTATGTATTTCAGGAACAAAGAAAACTCAGCTCCATTAGAGGAAAATACCACAGGAAAAAGTGAGGCAAAAAAAAGGAAGATTGCAGAAACTTCAAATGTGATAACTGAGTCGTTGCCGTCTGCAGAATCAGAACCAGTTGAAATTGAGGTAGAGATTGCAGAAGGCACCATCGAAGTGGAAGATGAAGGCATTGAAACGTTAGAGGAAGTGGCTTCTGCCAAGCAGTCCATTAAGTACATACAGAGCACAGGTTCCTCTGATGATTCCGCTCTAGCACTGTTGGCAGATATTACCAGCAAGTACCGTCAAGGTGACAGAAAAGGGCAGATTAAAGAAGAAGATGGCTGTGCAGCTGACCCCACAAGCAAACAGGTAGAAGGTATTGAAATTGTGGAACTTCAGCTGTCACATGTGAAGGACTTGTTCCATTGTGAGAAATGTAACCGTTCATTTAAATTGTTTTACCATTTTAAGGAACACATGAAATCACACTCCACTGAGAGTTTCAAGTGTGAAATATGCAATAAAAGGTATCTTCGAGAGAGCGCATGGAAACAGCATCTAAATTGTTACCACCTTGAAGAAGGTGGAGTCAGTAAGAAGCAAAGAACTGGGAAAAAAATTCACATATGTCAGTACTGTGAGAAACAGTTTGATCATTTTGGACATTTTAAAGAACATCTTCGAAAACATACAGGTAATTCGCAAATACTTTATGTTAAAAGTATATTTTTTTCACATTCAAATATCTAAATCTTTTTTTTAAAATAGTACCTGAGAAGCCATCTTCTGTATTTTCTAAGGCTAAATGTGCATTGTTTTTATGGTATTACTTTGTTGAAATATTAATGCTTCAAATGCAAATCAGTATCAGCTTTGAAAGTAATTGTCATTCTTGTGCCTTACCAATTTTTATATTTTTCCAAGAAATACATAAAACACAATTTGTGATTAATTTACTGAAGATCGTTAATTATTAAATCCTAATTATAGTGAAAGTGAGACTTTACTGATCCTATTTTTACTTTTCTTGCGTTAACACATTGCATAGATTAAGTACATTTATAAGCAATTCCTGACATGTTTATACTTTTTTTTTTTTTACACACAGTTATCTGCTTTGGCTCAGTAGATAGGTAGGCAATATGTCCATCTTTTTCCACCTCTCCAACAGCAAGTGTGTTAGAACTGGTGGACAGCCAGGGAGCTGAGGAGGGTAACATCTTTATATTTCTCCTGGGAGAAATATCTGGGCATAAGGAAGCTGTCCCAGGAAGTCTGCCTCAGGGCCTCTGGTCCTCATAATTCTGTATCCCCTATGCCTGGTTTTATCCATGTCAGAGTGTCCCTGACTTTTCTCCTGTTCTCCCAACATTCTTTGCTATGTCTCCTGCACTAGAGCCAGGAGCTACCACCAGTGACTTGAATCTTGGGTAGTTTCTAAATCCACTATAACAAGGGTATGGAGAGAGCAGTTAACTATAGTGTGCTAAGTGTCAGACTTCAGGGTGCTTGTTCCCAAGTCCTTGTTACTTGTGGTGGTGAAGGCTGTTTAGACTGTTAATACAGTAAATACAACATAGATATCCTGCAATGTTCAGAATCTTTCTCTTTCATGCTGGAGTTTGGAGACTTTCTGGTGAATTTTTTTTTTTTTAATAGATTCCTCACTTATCCAGAGTCATTTGCTTATATACTACTTAAAATTGAGGCACCAGATAGATTCAGATAATGTTATCCCTCACTATCCAGACTTTTGCTGTCAATACTCTGGGACTGAATAAATATAAACAGTAGGGAATCTTGTACTTAAGGTACTAGTTTGGATAACTAATACACATTTATGGAATCTTCTGAGAAAATGCTTTCTGATTTCAAACATGTATATACAGTTGACCCTTGAACAACGCAGGTTTGAAATGTATGGATCCACTTACACATGGATTTTTTTTTCAACCAGAGAACAAAAATACAATATTCTCAGGATGTGAAACCTGCACATACAGAGGGTCAACTTTGTGTGTGTGCAGTTTTGCAGGGCCAGCTGCTTGAGCATGTGGATTTTAGTATACCCGGGGTTCTAGAACCAGTACCCCACGAATACCAAGGGGTGACCGTACCTGTTTTATATTTGAAAACTGCCTTATAGTTATAATTTTGGTTCTTAGAAAATTAATATTTATTTTAATGGTCTTTCAGTGAATGTTTTTTTGGGAACTGGATTAATTTTGCAAAAGAATTGATAAGCCAGCAGCACAGTAAATAAACATTTGTGGGTAACTAGCAAACATTGATAGTGGTTTCCAGTACTCCAACAGGTTATCAGTAGCTTTTATATTATTTCCTAGGAATGTGAAAGTAGCAGCAGTTGTCTCTTTTATCCAAGACATTACCTAGTAACTCCTACCCATTTGAAAATAGGACAACACCGATCACTTTGGAAATTTTAAAATGTGCTTTTCAGGTCCTGTGCTTTTTATTTTGGATTGGACAACAGAATATAGGGTTAAAGTACACTGTGTTGTACATCTTTGTCCTTCCCATCAAAATGATATGAGATTAAGGAACTTAATTAACTTAAGTAGTTGTCATACATTATAGAACATATGCCCATTGGAGGAATAGGTTAGCAAATAAAGCAAACTGAACTTTCATGGTCTTTTAACTTAAGTCAATTACTGTACCAGTAATTAGTGGCAAGATAATTGTAGATGTGATCAGTGACTTAGTGAATTAAGGAAGAGCATAAGTACAGGCATATGTCGGAAATATTGCAGGTCAGTTTCAGATCACTGCAGTAAAGCTAATACTGCAATAAAGCCAGTCATACAAATTTTTTGGTTTCCCAATGTATATAAAAGTTTATGCTATACTATGTTTCTTTAGTGTGCAATAACATGTCTAAAAAAATACATACCTTAATTTAAAAATACATTATTGCTAAAAATGCTAATGATCATCTGAGCCTTCAGTATGTCATAATCTTTTTGCTGGTTGAGGGTCTGACCATGATGTTGGTGGCTGCTGACTGATCAGGGTGGTGGTTTTTGAAGATTAGGGTGGCTGTGGCAATTTCTTAAAATAGGACAACTGAAGTTTGTGGCATCGATTTACTCTTCCTTTCACGAAAGATTTCTCTGTTGTATGTGATGCTGTGATAGCATTTTACTTATAGCAGAACTTCTTTTAAAGTCAGTCCTCTCAAACTCTGTTGCTGCTTTATCAATGTAGTTTGTGTAATATATTCTGAATTCTTTGTTATTTCAACAATGTTCACAGCATCTTCACCAGGAGTAGAGTCCATCTCAAGAAACTGCTTTCTTTGCTCATCCATAAGAAGAGACTTCTCATCTGTTTCAAGTTTTGTCAGGAGATTGCAGCAATTCAGTCATTTGTTCAGGTTCCACTTCTAATTATAGATCTCTGGCTATTTCTACTGTATCTGCAGTTAACTTCTTCCACTGAAGTCTGAAGTCTTGAACTTCTCAAAGTTATCCTTGAGGGTTGGAATCAGCTTCTTCCAGATTCCTGTTAAGGTTGAAATTTTGACCGTCTCCTGTGAATCATGAATGTTATTAATGGTATCTTGAATGGTGAATGCTTTCCAGAAGGCTTTCAATTTACTTTGCCCAGATCCATCAGAGGAATCAGTATCTATGGCAGCTATAACCCTACAAAATGTATTTCTTAAATAAGATTAAAAGTCAAGGCCGGGCGTGGTGGCTCACGCCTGTAATCCTAACTCTCAGGGAGGCCGAGGCCGGTGGATTGTTTGGGCTCAGGAGTCGAAACCAGCCTGAGCAAGAGCAAGACCCCGTCTCTACTAAAAATAGAAAGAAATTAATTGGACAACTTAAAATATATAGAAAAAATTAGCCGGGCATGGTGGCACATGCCTGTAGTCCCAGCTACTCGAGAGGCTGAGGCAGGAGGATCGCCCAAGCCCAGGAGTTTGAGATTGCTGTGAGCTAGGATGACGCCATGGCACTCTAGCCCTGGCAACAGAGTGAGACTCTGTCTCAAAAAAAAAAAAAAAGGATTAAAAGTCAAAATTACTCCTTGATCCATGAGCTACAGAAGATGTTGTATTTGTAGGCACAAAAGCAATATTAATCTTTCTGTAAATCTCCATCGGAGCTCTTGGGTGACTAGGTGCATTGTAATATTTACTGAGCAGCAGTAATATTACTGAGCCAGTAATATTTTGAAAAGATTCTGAGCAGTAGGTATCAACAGTGTGCTTAAAATATTGAGTAAACCATGCTGTAAATAGATACGCTTGTCATCTAGGCTTTGTTGTTCCTTTTCTAGAACACAGGCAGCATACATTTAGCATAATTTTGATTTTCAGAATGGTAAATGAGTAATGGCTTCAACTTAAAGTTACCAGCTGCATTAGCCCCCAACAAGAGGAATCAGCCTGTCCTTTGAAGCTTTGAAGCCAGTCATTGACTTCTCTCTAGTTATAGAAGTCCTAAACAGCATCATCTTCCAATAGAATGCTGTTTTGTCTGCACTGAAAGTCAGTTGTTTAGTGTAGCCAACTGAAGCAGTCATCTTAGCTAGGTCATGTGGATAACTTGCTGCAGCTTCTGCATCAGCACTTGCTACTTCACCTTGCACTGTCATGTTCTGGAGACAGCTTCTTTCCTTGAACCTCATGAACCAACCTCAGCTGTCTTTATACTTTCTTTCTGCAGCTTCCTCATCTCTCTCAACCTTCATAGAATTGAAGAGAGTTAGGGCCTTGATCTGGATTAGGCTCTGGCTTGAGGGAATTTTGTGGCTGGTTTGATCTTCTCTGCACATCACTAGCACTTTCTCCGTATCAACAATAAAGCTGTTTTGCATTCTTATCATTCTTGTGTTTACTGGAATAGCACCTTTAATTCAAGAACTTTTCCTTTGCATTCACAACTTGGCTAACTGGCCCAAGAGGCTTAGCTTTCAGTCTGTCTTGGCATTCAACATGCCTTTCTCATAGGCTAAATCAATCATTTCTAACTTTTAAAGTGAGAGATGTGCGATTTTTCCTTTCACGTGAACACTCAGAAGCTATGGTAGGGTTACTAATTGCCCCAATTTCAATATCATGGTGTCTTAGGGAGTGAGGAGTTTGGAGAAGGAGAGAGAAAGGGGGGAGTGGCTGGTCAGTGGAGCAGTCAGAGCACACATAGCATTTATCGATTAAGTTATCTGTCTTTATGGGTGTGGTTCATGGGGCCCCAAAACAATTTCAGTAGTAACATCAAAGATCATTGATCACAGATCATCATAACAGATATAACAATGAATAAATAGTTTGAAATATTGTATGAATTACAGGGACACAGACATGAAGTGAACACACATTGTTGGAAAAATGGCACTGATAGACTTGCTCGACCCAGAGTTGTCACAAACCTTCAATTTGTGCTAAAAAAAAAAAAAAAAAAATTCGATAAAGCTAAGCACAATAAAATGAGGCGTGCCTGTAAGCAGTTTTGTTTTTGTTTATTTTTGAGACAGGGTCATGCTTTGTCACCCAGGACAGAATGCAATGGCTTAATCATAGTTTACTGCTACCTCAAACTCCTGGGCTTTAGCAATCTTCCTGCCTCAGCCTCCCAAGTAGCTGGGACTACAGTTGCACGCCACCATGCCCAGCTAATTTTTCTGTTTTTTTGTAGAGACGGGTCTCACTCTTGCTCAGGCTGGTCTTGAACTCCTGACCTCAAGCAATCCTCTCACTTTGGCCTGCGAAAGTGCTAAGATTACAGGTGTGAGCCATCGCACCTGGCCTATAAGCCATTTTAAATTATGTTTAAGTTAATAAAGGGTGGATTGTTTTTCCCTTATAGCAAACTAAGTGTGAATATAGGAGACAAACCTCTTCCCATTTCCTGCCTTCAAAGCACATAATAACACCTTACTCAGTTTCATATTTTGATTAGTTTAATGGTTTGGTTTCTTGTGTATTCTTAAGGCATACTGTGTAATCTGTGGCATAATTTGCAGAATTTTAGCTGTTTTCTGTGCTTTGGATTTATTTTCATTTGGAAAATAATAATGATAATGCTATCCTGGTAGGCCAGGAATATAAAACAGTTTAAGAGCCCCTGCCCTCAAGTAACTCACAGTTGAGGGAGAGAAGTGGGCACAATCACAGTGTGACATGCTCAGTGCTGATAGAGAAAAGCAGAATCCTGTGGGAATGCCTGCCTGGGCTGCTTGCTTATGATGGAAGAGACTAGGATGACTCCTTAGTCTGTTCTCTGTTGCTTATAACAATACCTGAAACTAGGTAATTTATAAGGAATTTATTTCTTACGGAGGCTGGGAAATCCAGTGTCAAGGGGCCACATCTGGTGAGAGCCTTGCTGGGGAGTCCCAAGGCGGCAGAGGCCTCATGACCCAGTCACTCTTAAAAGCCCCACCTCTCGCCGGGCGCGGTGGCTCACGCCTGTAATCCTAGCTCTCTGGGAGGCCGAGGTGGGCGGATCGTTCTGAGCTCAGGAGTTCGAGATCAGCCTGAGCAAGAGTGAGACCCCACCTCTACCAAAAATAGAAAGAAATTGATTGGACAGCTAAAAATATATATAAAAGAAATTAGCCGGGCATGGTGGCACATGCCTGTAGTCCCAGCTACTCGGGAGGCTGAGACAGTAGGATCGCTTGAGACCAGCAGTTTGAGGTTGCTGTGAGCTAGGCTGACGCCACGGCACTCGCCCCAGGCAAGAGAGTGAGACTCTGTCTCAAAAAAAAAAAAAAAAAAGCCCCACTTCTCAATATTGCCACATTTGGGGATTAAGCTTAAACATGAGTTTTGGAGGGGGAAAATGTTCAAACCATAGCAGATGACTTTGCTAGGGGTTTTACCCTATGATGACCCTCAAAGGAAAAGGAATTAGCCT
>CAUYSK010008665.1:0-15176 GCA_963575035.1 Avahi laniger
ATAAAACAGCTTTTTTCATTGCCAATATTATCACTGTCATGGCAAAGGCTGGCTCTTTAAACGTTCATGCACCAAATTCTAAGAGAGAGAAAATGTTAATGACTGCCAATTTTACAAAACTCAGATCTAATAAAAAAAAAAATTATGAGCAATGGTCAAAGTGCTAGGAGAAAAGTGTGAGTGTCAACGATGATGAGTTACAGGCTGGGCGCGGTGGCTCACGCCTGTAATCCTAGCACTCTGGGAGGCCGAGAGGGGCGAATTGTTTGAGCTCAGGAGTTCGAAACCAGCCTGAGCAAGAGCGAGACCCGGTCTCTACTAAAAATAGAAAGAAATTAATCGGACAACTAAAAATATATAGAAAAAATTAGCCGGGCATGGTGGTGCATGCCTGTAGTCCCAGCTACTCGGGAGGCTGGGGCAGTAGGATCGCTTGAGCCTAACAGTGTGAGGTTGTCCTGAGTTAGGCTGACGTCACCGCACTCACTCTAGCCCAGGCAAAAGAGTGAAACTCTGTCTCAAAAAAAAAAAAAAAAAAAAAAAAGATGATGAGTTACATATTAAAAATATGAATTTAAAGGAAGTCAAGATTTTTCTTAGGTAAAAAATATAAATTACGTTTTGGAGAATTATAAACAGATCACCTTAGTGAGTCCAAATGCTAACTTATAAAGTCGATATATACATATTATATAGTTGAATTTGCTAAGAGAGTAGATCTTAAGTGTCCTCGCTACAAAAAAAGATGGTAACTATTCAAGGAGATGAATATGATAATTAGCTTTACTGTAGTAATTATTTCACAATGTGTATATCAAAACATCACATTGTACACCTTAAATATATACAATTATTTAAAAAGAAAACTTTTAATTAAAAACAAAAATAGGGGATATGTAGCATTTCTATCTTTAAAAAGTATTACACATGCTATGCTCACCTTGGCTATTCTATAAACACCTTAAAATAGAGATGTGTAGGTAGATTTAGTTTTACCCCTAGAACGATAAGGTATTTGATCAGTGTAGTTCTAATCAACATTCATATGCAGGGGAAAGGGGGGAAAAATCACATTTCCACCTTTAAGTAAGTTCAGATCCTAGATAGAGATATTCTACCATAGAAGAGGATTTAGAAAAATAAATAAATACGAATGGTATAAAATGGCAATGTTATTTTCTCTGCTGTTTTCAAGGAGTCTCATGATCTGGAAGGTATAATGCTAGGTATGGATATGAAACAGAGGCAAAACAACCAGACTACTAGATAAACAGAATGGGTTTTAATCTAGGTATCTTTTACACATATTCAGTATTCAGACTCTAAAAATTAAATGCAGATTTTGGTTGTTTCTAATGAAATACATTTTGATGTGATGGTGTTAAAAATCAAGATGACGAGTTACACGAAGGTAAAAGAGTAGAAAAAAGACTAGACTCCAGGAAAAAAGAATGATCATAACAGAATGACTGTTAATAACTGATACTTAGAATTCTGCACCAACTACAAAAGCATGTTTACAGCCAAAAGAATAGGACCATTTAAATTTAATACCTCCTAAAACATATCCACAAAGTGCACTATGAAGAAAATCATTAGTCTAAAATAGTAAGTCACACTAATCGAATGATGAAACTTAAATACGTTGGAGAATTCTGTGCTGTAATTTTCTAGATTTTTTTTTTTTTTTTTTTTTTATACAGAGTCTTACTGTGTTGCCCGGGCTAGAGTGCCGTGGCGTCATCCTAGCTCACAGGAACCTCAGACTCCTGGGCTCAAGCGATCCTACTGCCTCAGCCTCCCGAGTAGCTGGGACTACAGGCATGCGCCACCATGCCTGGTTAATTTTTTCTATATATTTTTAGTTGTCCGATTAATTTCTTTCTATTTTTAGTAGAGACGCGGTCTCGCTCTTGCTCAGGCTGGTTTCGAACTCCTGAGCTCAAACAATCTGCCTGCCTCGGCCTCCGAAAGAGCTAGGATTACAGGCGTGAGCCACCGCACCCGGCCTTAGAGTTTTAAGATTATTCTTTCTTATTCTTTTAACACACTGCCCTCTTTCTATATAATCTTTAAAAACTAACAAATATCATACTGTATTTATGGTACTAATGCTAATATAGTACCTCAACAAGACTTCCAGAAGTGTGTCACAAAAATCTGAGCACGACTAAGACCCTTGGTAGTACAAGACAAATGCAAGACTGCTTCACTCCCTCCAAAATCATCACTTCTTACTTCTCTTACCCAAAAGGAAGTATCCAAGAAGAGTACTTAAAACTTTTCAGCTATTTATTTGGAACCAAGGCTCATGGGGAATCCATTTCTGCCTAACTACGTTATAGTACTTACAAGTATATTTTGGAATGAAAGAGATTTTAAAATTTTGGATCCATGTTAAATATACATGTTTCTAGACAAAAAGAGGCTTCTATTATAAGAAAGAGATTAGAAAAGGTAATACTACCCATCTTAAATTGCTAATCCATTATAGAGTCAACTAAATTTGTAAATTTGTGAAGATAAATTAAGTGATCCATTCAAGACCAGCCACACAGCACACCTGTGGAACTAAAACTCGGCTGCAATTTCACACAAGTAAAATCTATTTTATAACACATACACTTTTCTCATGTATATCTCCATGAAAAATTAATGTATCCTAAGTTTCAACTAATAGTTACCTTTTAGTTTAAAATGAAGAATCAACAAATTTCCTAAAGCTTAATGTTAAGTTATAAATGATTCCTTAATATTCACATCTTGTATAATAACATTATAAGAACATGTTTCAATTATCTTTGAAGTTATTTAAAAAATAAAATCAATTAGAATGAATTTTTATTAGGGGAAGCTGACAGAAATACTGCCCTAAAAATGTCTTATCTGTAAAAACCTCAAATTTGTCTTTTCCCCCTTTTAATGAAATCTCCATTGCACGTGTATTGCACATCTGCTGAACTGGCACATCAGCTTTACGGAAGATTTCAGATATACATTCAATCCTAAGATCAAAGAGCAAAGGTCCTATCTTTGGTCCCAAGCCAAGAAACATTACTAAAAAGCCATTACAGTCTATTTGGTTCAGGAAAAAAGCCAAGACTACTTAGACCTTTTTCTCTTTTAGAAAAATTTATCTATTTCTGAATATGGGTCTAATTTTAAGTTCTTAGTGTGATCTTTGTTTCAGAGGTGAGACAACTAATAAATGTGCTAATGAGTCGCAGAAAAAAAAATCTCCTGATCCTAATATGTATCAACAGTCATTAAGACTGTCCATATTCTTTGGCCAGTAGTTACATTTATGGGAAACTAGACTAAGGAAATAAAGGCAAATATAGGAAATACTATTGGCACCTACAGACACTAAAAAATATATATTTATTGTATAAAAACAGGATTACTTTTAACGAAAAAGTAGAATCAAGATAACCATTCTCTTATTGTTGGATGTTTGTGAAATATTGTGCATCCAAAGTGATGGTCATAAAGCCATATGCAAATATGAAAAATGCTTCTGATGTAGTGTCAAAGAAATTAAGATACAAAATTTTACACTGAGTTCAATTATAGATTCATAAAAGTTCATACACAGAAAATTGAAAAAAATATCCACAAATAATTTTCTTTTCTCTTTTCTGTATTTTCTGTAATGCAACAAATGTAGTAGAGGTAATGTAATAAAATACTTTTATTTTTAATTTACAAAAATGAAAGTAAATTTTTAAAAAGTCTGACTCTGAGATCTCTGTTCAGATTATTCCCTTGATTAGACAGTACAGGAAAAAAATAAGTAAAAATGGAGCTGATTTTAGAACCTTATAATACATATTAAAGATACTCAAATATTGGTACTTCTGCTTCTTTCAAATGAAAACTTTCTGTCTTAGTCCATTTGGGCTGTAACAACAAAATACCTTAGACTGAGTACTTTATAAATAAAAATTTATTGCTCACAGTTTTCAAGGCTGGGAAGTCCAAGATTAAGGTGCTGGCAAATTCAGTGTCTGATGAGGGCCCATTCTTCCTACATGGTGCCTTCCATGTCCCCATATGGCAACAAGCAGGGCTGTCTCCAGTCTGTATTTACACAGGCACTAATCCCACTCATGAAGGCTCTGCCCATTCATGACCTATCACCTCCTAAAGGCCCCATCTCTTTTTTCTTTTCTTTTTTTTTTTTTTAAGAGATAGGGTCTTACTCTGTTGCCCAGGCTTGAGTGCAGTGGCACGATCATAGCACACTATAACCTTGAACTCCTCAGCTCAAGCGATTCTCCCACCTCACCCTCCTGAGTAGCTAGACCTACAGGCATGTGCCATCATGCCCAGCTAATTTTTAATTTTTTTTAGAGACAGGGTCTTGCTATGTTGCCCAGGCTGGTCTCAAATACTTGGCATCAAGCAATCCTCCTGCTTCGGCCTCCCAAAGAACTGGGATTAGAGGTGTGTGCCTCCACACCCAGCTAAGGTGCCATCTCTTAATACTATCACACTGTGGATTAAGTTCAAACATATGAATTTTGAGGGACATCAACATACCTTAGTACTTTCATCTTCCCCTCAATTATTAATAATTAGGGGTTTTCATGAATGATCATGATGTGAAAGAAATATCCCTAGATTTATCTGGGGGAAAAGATACATACATATGCCTGTCAATTTGTAGCCACCACCTAAAATATGTGCATAAAATTAGACTATTAAAAAAAAAAAAAACACCTGGTCATGCGCAGTGGCTCATGCCTGTGATCCCAGCACGTAGGGAAGCTGAGGTGGGAGGATGGTTGAAGGCCAGCTGGGCAACATAGCAAGACTCCATCTACAAAAAACTTAAAAAATTAGCTGGGCAAGGTGGCCCGTGCCTGTAGTCCTAGCTACTCAGAAGGCTGAGGCGGCAGGATTGCTTGAGCCCAGGAGTTTCAGGCTGCAGTGAGCTCTGATCACACCACTGTACTCTAGCCCGGATGACAGAGCAAGATCTTGCCTCTTAAAACAAACAAACAAAAAAAAAAACCCTTACTTTTCTAATTGTCACTTAATCAAAATATACATATGAAGATGTTCATTAATTTAAACATTTACTGAGTGTTTACTAAGTGTCAAGCATCTTGCTTGGTAATGGAATTACTTTGAGTAAGACAGACCTTGCCCTGTAGTCATGTGGCCAAGAGATGGGTATGAAAACAAATAATTACAGTACAAACTAACAAATGGTATAAAAAGAGATTAATAATGAAGTAAGTAACAACATTGTGAGAGAATAAGAGCGAACAGTGGTAAGAAACATAAGGCTATAAAAGTAATTCTGGCTTCTAGCCTATAAACTATTGGGCCAGGAAGAATGAAGTCAGACATATTTAGGAAGCAGACCAAAGGACTTAAGAACAAATATGTTCTTAACTTAGTAGACTAAAACTTGCCAACAAATCTTCTGGCCAAAATGAGTCCTTTTCTATGAAAAAGTAAATGGTCTCCTTAAACAAGTCCCACAGCAATTTAGAAGCACGTTAATTCTTTGAAGCCACTAAGTACACTTCAGAAAATTATCAGTACTTCTCAATCTTAAGAACATGCCTCCGAAATACTCATTTAACCCTAGCAGTTTATTTATCGGGAGGTCAGGTCTAAGAAGTGCTAGATGGTGACTTTTCCTCCCATTTGGGCAACTGCAGAAATTACTAGCAAGAGTTTAACTTGGTAAGAACTGCCAACCTATAGTAGAATGTAAACTCTAGAGCTCAAGCAAAGTATACCTTCCATGATCACTGAACCAATAAATGTGAACCAAGAAAATAATCTTAGTTTGTGAACTTTACTGCTGCTCTTGACATCATATACTTCAAGATGACAACATATTCTATCTCTTAGTGTGCTTGAAAGGACCCTGACATGGCTAGGACACACAGAAACAAACCCTGCAGATCAAGTCTACGACTTTCACTACCCATTCCTATTCTTTCTTTTAGGACCTGCACTGAGACTTTGGATCTGTCCTGCATTAGACTATTATTTTGTAAGTGGCAGTAGTGCTTAATATTAATAAGCAAAATACTTTCACAGAGTTTAATACATTTTCATATTCCCAAAACCATAAAATTTCATTTATATTTATAGGATGATTTTGAGGTACACAAAGTACTTTTTATAGTCTGCATCATTAATACTCACACCATATTTGCAAGGTAGGTAAAAGGCTAATATAATTTAGCTCCGTTTAATAGAGAAAGGCTAGACAATTTCTCCAAAGTCATACAGTGAATCAGAAACAGATATGGAACTACAAACTAAACGCCCTGATTCATACGATGCCCTAGGAAAATAGACAGATAGATGTAACTGTCCACAGAGTTTACAAACTCCAACACTCTTTTTAAAATATACACCAACACAAATTTTTACAATAAGCCAAACAATTTAGCAGTGAATTATACATGTTCATATATAATTAACATATATATAAATAACTTAAAATAGTCCCCATTAAATACAACATGCTTTGGTAGAAATGCAGGTTTGTTACTGAAGAATGTCTGTCTGAACTATTCCTAAACTTGCAGAAATTTCTTCAGTGATTCATTTATCTTCTCGATTTACTTAAACCCTTACTTTTAAGGCAGCAGTCCCCAACCTTTTTGGCACCAGGGACCAGTTTCATGGAAGACAATTTTTCCATGGACGTGGGGCAGGGGATGAGCTCTGAGGCCCCATCCCTAACAGACTGTGGCCTGGAGGTTGGGGACTGCAGTTTTTAAGAGTTCATATACTTAAAACAAGCAGTCATTTCTGATAGAAACCATGACATTTTCAAATTGTGCATAATCTCTACGTAGTCTCTACAACTAGCATATCTAGGATATTTTGAAAGAGAAAGATGAGGAGCCCACACAAGAGGTGTAAGTCTAGTCTGTTCACACAGCTGTAGGGAAAGAGACATAAATTTCTTGATCGAGATATTGGTTTCCCTCATTTTACTGCCCTGCCAACAAAAATCGTGGTATCGTTTTTATTTTTCCAGCCAGCTAGCAGTCATTTCTTCCAGGCTCCCTCATTCTGTCTTTTCTCTAATAAAAATAATAGATATGTTCCACATCTACAAAAGGAGTGGAAGGTACCAGATAAGCTCTAACAGCCCAAGACATTTCTAACCGGTCTATGGGAAATAATCACATGTAAACTAGATTGGTTTAGAAATATCTTCTGTTGCATGCCTTTGTTTCACCAGTGACAAGACATAACATCTTAAAAATCCCCCCAAATTGAAAGCTTTTATAAATTTAATCAACTATAAATTAAACTAAGAAAAAGCAACAGGAAATCATGTGCACAGCCATAGTCTGATTCCAACCTAGTCACTGCAACTACATTATCTCAAAGCCTAACAACTGCTCTGAAATGCTATGTTGTAGCAACATGCCAATCTGCTATGAAAATTTTCTTGAATCTGGAATATGCAAAAAAGTAAATTTACAAACACAATTCACTTTAGCATAGCATTTATTACAGTTTAGGAGATCTGAACAAACAAAAAATAGTTTCCCATAACGACATACTAAGAATGGGAATATATATGATATCTGCATTTGCACTTACTATTTATTAATATCTGCATCCAAAAACATTACTTATGTGAGCTAAAAATAAGTATTTTTATTTTGTAGCTCTAGCAAACCCACCTACGTTGTGAAAGTCTAGTGCTTTTAGGCCTTTTTTTTAACCCTAAATGAGTAACGAAAATTTTTTTAAAAAGGAAAGAAAAGAATAAGTTGAACATATAACTCAAATGGAGAAAATAAACAAGTAATCATTTTCAAAGATAATTTTTACTTTTGAAAATCACAGAATAACACTTAGCGATTAAAAAGCAAGTAAACAAACAAAGCTTAGCACAAACTGCCTTAGCAAGATGAAGCACCTACCCAAACAAAGTTGTTACGTTAAGAAAAAAAAAAAAAACAACTACCCAGAGTAAAACATTTTAGGGAGTTTAAAAAAAAGAAAAAGAAAAAAAAAGAAAAAGAAAATAAGTGTAATGTTAAAAGTTGTTACCTTCTACCCAAGACATAAAATATATGTTTAATATTTTTAAGTGGATCTCTACCAACAAACAAAATCACAGCTTGTATGGAAAATTGTTGAGGAAAAAAAAAGGCAACAGGAATAGCAGGTGTACAAAATAAAGAGGTAAGTTTTTCTTTTTTAATCTTAAATAACAAACAATTTTTTATTTCATTTTATTATTTTTTTTTTTGAGACAGTCTGGCTCGGTTGCCCAGGCTAGAGTGCCGTGGCGTCAGCCTAGCTCACAGCAACCTCAGACTCCTTGGCTCAAGCGATCCTCCTGCCTCAGCCTCCCGAGTAGCTGGGACTACAGGCATGCGCCACCATGCCCGGCTAATTTTTTCTATATATTTTTAGTTGTCCAGCCAATTTCTTTCCATTTTTTTTAGTAGAGACAGGGTCTTGCTCTTGCTCAGGCTGGTCTCGAACTCCAGACTCAAACAATCCTCCTGCCTCAGCCTCCCAGAGTGTTAGTATTACAGGTGTGAGCCACCGCGACTGGCCAAAATTTTTTAAATATATAGACCTTTTTCTTTTGTCAGCCTTTTCCATATATGGTTAATTTCACTAAATCTATCTTATTTCCCACTTCTACCACAGTCTATTTCCATTTTTGTGTCCCAAAACTTTTTATTGTAAGGAGAAAAAAGCACATTTAAGAGACCCATATATATAACAAATACATAACATATACATAACAAATACACAATATACACAAAACTTTCAAGCGTGCCCAGAAGTCATTTTCGCTTTCACTAGACCACCACTAACCTAAAACTCAGAAGCCCTTAGGACACACTCATTCATTCATTTATACCTGTGCTCTACTCACACACTTCTCAGCCTCAGAATGTAAATACCACTTCAGACATCAAAATTCCCCTAACGCTGCCTCCCTTAGGCATCTTGTCTTCACAAGGCTAACACACTAGACTATATAGACGACTCTCTTCCTAGATGCTACCTTCCCACCCCAAGAAACCAAAGCAGCAAAAAAAAAAAAAAAAAAAAAAAAAAAACCAAAAACAAACCCAAAAGTTAATTAACAAGGTTTCTCAGAAGGACCAGGAAATAGATGACAGGGAAGTAGCTTGACACTGTCTCCCAACAGCCTCAACTTCATTATGCCTCCACATCTCCCAAATTACTCCCTATATTCCTCTGAAAAACACTCAGTTTTCCACTAATGCAATCTAATCTAACGAATCAATGCCTGCCCATCTCTTCACCTACCCCTTTTCTTTCAGGCAGAAAGCCCTAATCCCCAGTAAAAGTAAGAAACCGATATGTGGAAGGGGCAAGAAATGATCCTTTCCCTTCCGTTCCCTCTTTCCAAAGAGTTGGTTAAAGACATCTCTCTCCACCTCATGACCCTCCAGTCTTTCCTCTCCCCCTGCCGAGGAGATCTATCTGTTCCACAGACCAGCTATACTCCACATCCCCTAGATAAACACTCCACAATCCTACCTCCTTAAAACGGTTATACAACAAACAAAAAGTTCATGCCTATGCTACCCCTTTCAAGCATCCCAATGATACTTTCGCAACTATCTAACACTCCTCAAAATATTTTAAAAGGACAGGTCTCTTTTCAACCCTTAACAATAACCCTACACCCCAATTATCTTCAGCTGTCCTCTCAATCTTTCAACAATATTTTACAAAACCCTCATTCTTTCTACTACTCCTTTTATTCCTCCAATATCTGTATCTAAAAATCCCCAGATGCTCCCAGTATACCCCTTCCAAACTCACCACCAATAATATTACGTATCAGCGTAGCCCTTTCAACTCTCAATTAAAGTTATAAAAACCTCAATTTTCTTCCCAACTTCCAATGGTATCTAAAAACCGCCAGTTCTCCTAGCACTATCAACTCCTCAATAATACTTTAAAATCCTTTAATATCCTTGTTATCACACTTATCAGCTCCCCGATAATTTCTAAAACCTTTCGATGCCCACACATCCCTTTCGGCCACTCCATAGTATTTTTTAAATCCTTCGGTATTTTTGAACCCTTAGAACTCACCGATAATTACTGTAAAGCTTCGACGTCCCTGCTATCCCAATCTGCCCCAATATTTTGAAAGGGCCCTCGATTCTCTGCTGCTAGATCTAGACCTTTTACTTCAGGAATAATACTGTTTGTAAAGCCCTCGATATCCTCCTATTCCCCTCAGGATTCCAATATTCACGCTAAAAAATACCTCGATAGCCCGGCACTCCTCATCCTCAAATACCAATATTTTACATTCCCTCACAATCCCTGCTACTCCTCCTAGCACCCCAATATTTATATTTAAAAAGCCCTCGCCGTCCTTGCCCGCCCCCCCCACCCCCAGGCCAACATCAACACCGCCTTTACGTCCCTAGCTCGCTCGCTCTCCCTCCTCCACCCCCCCACAATGGTGATAGTACTACAGAGAAGACGTCGCCGGGACCTCCAGACCGCGGCCCCTCCACACCGCCCCCCCACACGCCGCCTCCCCTCCCCCACGCCCCCGCGGGCCCCCAACGCCCACGTTCGCCGGCCCCGGCCCAGCCTGGCTCACTCACATCGGCTCCAGTAACTTGGCCAGCCAGGACTTGAGGGCATCCACATCCTCTATGAGCATGGTGCAGGGAAGGCGGGCTCGGCCGCCGCTCTTCTTTAGGCCTGCCGTGGGTATTCACTCGCCGCCTCCTCACGCTCTCTTCACAGCTCCCGGCGTCCCAGCCCACCGGGCATCTTAGGAGACTTCAACCTACTCCCCCGACCGGGGCCTAACAGGAACTAACCCAAGAGCCCTCACTCAACCTATCCCGAAGGCTCAGGTGGGCGGGAGACAGCGCCGAGTGGCGGGCCTGAGAACCAATAAAAGAGAGAGGGCCGTGCGCGCAAGGCCAATGAAAATGCTCGCTCGCCCCGCCGGCTGGCCGTGCCCAGTTAGGGAGGAGAGATGTATCAAGGTAGGTGGAGAGCTTAAGTGAGCTCCTGGTGCAAGATGGTATCTTGGAGAAGGTGCTGTGCCTCTTAAAGGGGCCGCGGCGCCTTTTTTGACCACGCCGCCGCCCGCCGCGGAATATCGGTGTCTGCTGCTGGGAGTGCTTGGGGGAACCCGGCGAGCCCCTCAACCTGGTTTCTTCCTCCCGTTTTTCCTGGAAACACACACTTGTGTCCCGAAATGACTCAGCTGTAGTAAATCTGCAACACAAAGTGCAATACGTTCACGTTGGACACATTGCACAGAATGCAAAATTTTACTTTTTTTCCTTACACGCTCATTTTGATCGGCACTCACTCTCGTATTTTTTGGGCTGTGCTTTAATTTACGCAGAATGTTTCTGACAACCATGCCTTGGACTCCAATAACCGTCATTTTTAAAACGTGGCGCACGGATGTAAAAGGCAGGGGCCGTTTCAATTTTACTAGTATTATTAATAAATGCTTTATTTAGGAAGAAAAACGATTTCAATAGGTTTTTTAAAAAATTATCTTTTCATTGCATATCTAAAATTTAGTGAGGTTTTGGGGGCTTTTGCGGGTTTTTTGATCAGCAAGAAAGATTTTAAAAATAATCTTTTTTAAAAAATTAGAAATTACCAAAATGGGCAACTTAGTTTTAACTGAGTGAAAAATTCTTTTTGGAGTTTTCAAATCACCAACTTAGCATTGATGTTAGAATGTTTATCCCACAACAAATACTGATTTGTGTCAGCACTGTGCAAGGTAGCAGGAGTCCACTGGTGAGCAAAACAGTCCCTCCTCTTAGGAAGCCGAATATTTTATGGGGTTATGCATTCTAATAATAACATTTTGAAAAATACCTGATGAACTCATACTTCATATAAAAGAGATGCATCAATCCCAAATAAGCAGGTATATTACGTATGCATAGAACAGGTGTGAGCAAACTTTTTCTGTAAAGGGTTCCATGGTAAATATTTTTGGTTTTGTGGGCCTAGAGGTCTCTGTGGCAACTCCTCAACATGCAATATCTTGGCATGAAATTGGCCATAGACAATGTGTAAATCAAATGATTGTGGCTGTATTCGAATAATACTTATATAAAAATTGTATGAGAATTTCAATTTATGTAAATTTTCACATATCACAAAATACTATTTTTTTCAACCTTTTAAAAATGTAAAGCCATCATAACCTCACATATGTGCAAAAACAGATTCTAGCTGGGTTTGGCTTGCTGGCCAGCCGCAGTTTGAGACCCCTTACATAGAGTAATAAAAGCAGAAGTGCACTTAGAAGTCATCTAATGAACCTCCCTCCCTAACACTCTCCCCACAGCTTTGCAAATGAGGGGAAGATCCCAGAGGGACAAGTGTTTTACACAGAATCACACATCTGTAGATGGAGTGTAAGTAGTATCCAGAGCTTCTGACAAAAGCTTTCTCACATCCAGCCTGTCTCCTCCCCTGTCTCCTCCTCCCCTCCTTCCTTTATGCTTATCCACATTTCCCCTCCAAAGGAGATTAAGTGTTACCCCCCAAATGACAGAAATTTAAAAAGAGAAATGTGAAAGTGTCTTGATTAGGCCTAAAGCTAGGCAAGAACTTGATAAAAATGGAACAGGAATTGCCTTTATTACAGTAAATCACTCCTCTGCAGGAATTTTAAAGTACTCTTTAAAGGTATTTCTGGAACAAATTTTGCAGGCCTTATTTCAGAGATGAAAACACTGAAATATCGACTTCCTAGTGACCAAGCACATTACAGAGAGTAGAACAGACATGATTACAATGATGAGATTTGGGTTCAGGAACCCTGGGTAATTTTGTTTTGTTTTCTTTTCTCTATTTTCAAACTATAATGTTATTAGTTTTCTAAATTGACTACATTATATATATATATAGAGAGAGAGAGAGAAAAAGAGAGAGAGAGAGAGAGAGAGAGAGAGAGAGAGAGAGGGAGGGAGGGAGAGAGAGAGAGAGAGAGAGAGAAAGACTATTGCTTTCAATGTAAATATTAAATCCCAAACTGTATCTTGAAGAAGTAGCTTCTGTAGAAGAGTTGTTTTTGCAGAAGTGGAAGTGGGATGTAATATATAGTCAATCCTACATCCATGCCTGGCTCACTCCATTTACTGAATGTTTCATATTTGGTCAGTAGCCATGGGCCAGAGTTTTGCCATTTACTTTATTCAACAGCATTCATTGTGTGCACAAAATTGACTCATCTGCAGTCCATGAATGGGGTACTGATTTCAGCCATACAGTTTTTCAGTTATTGGGCTAACCTGAATGCAATGCATATATATATATATGTATTAATTCAATACTCATATACTGAGTGCTGGTGACAATATGCCAGATTCTGTGCTGGAGCAAAGACAAAGAAAAGTTAAAAGTTATATCCATTCACTGCTTTTTGGGAGCTCAGATTCTGATGGCCTAATAGTCAGACATTGGAAATAATCATAGCTACAGTTGATCAGCACATACTCTTTGCCTGCTCTGTGCTAAGCATTTCAGTGCATTATTGCCTCTCATGCTCACACTAGCCCTATATAGCAGACACTATTCAAAGAAAAAAAAATTACATCCCAAAGAGAAAATTGCAGCCCTAAGCTAATGAATGGAGGGGTCCAGCCTTGAACATATCTGTTTGACTCCAAAGTCCACACCTTTAGCATTCACTAAAACCATCTCACTAACATTGAAATATGAACTATGTGATTTCATTCAAAATTTATTCAACAAATATGTGTTCAGCCTATTACCATCTGTTAGTCACTGTTCTTAGATAATAGAGAGTAGGACTGATTGTAAATAAATTTTCTTTCCTTTGTTAAGGTGAAGGTTAAGGTGGATACTTAACAGAGAATGACTTAGAGTTCTCGTAGTTTTATCTTTACAGGGAGAAAGAGAGAAAGATGTCAATTTATTTAAGAAAAGAGAAATTATTAATAAGGGGCATTGAAAAGAGAAAATGACTATGAGAAAAACAGTCATCTAAACCATCCTCATTCAAATCAGATTCCTGTCTTCGCTTGAAAGTAACTGGGCCTCAACCAGGAAGAACTGTCAATGTTGGAATTTTATACAAATGTTGACAGAGATAGAAAGGCCTTCCAGAATCAGAGTGGATCATGCTAACAAATTGATTTTTTTTGTTGTTCTTATTCTCCACCGTGAAGCTAAAAGCTGACCCAGATGCACAATAAGAGGAGTTAAGAGTCATTTTTGAGTTTTGTCAGTGAAATTAAGAGTCACAACATACTCCCCTTACATGTAATTAAACTAAGTTTTGATAGAATTTCAAACTAGGAAGCTCATGCTTATAAAGAGACCCTCTCTTGTCTGTGCATTTGTATATAATCATTGAATTAAACAACATATCCATTAAAACATCAGTGTCTCCTGAGTCTGAGTCACCTGGAGCAGCCTATCTGGCTCAGAGGAAATTCAATAAGAGCCACTAGAATCTTAGTTACACAAAGGCAAAGTGAGTTGGCAGACATATAGTGAGTCAACTTGAAGAGTCTCTCTTCATTTTGGAAATGTAGGTTTGTTTTTCTAGGAGACTTGTGTTATAAGGGTTTTTTTTTTTTAAAAAGTTGCTTCCTACTACATACAAAAAGGATGGCTAATAAAAAAAAACTATTAATAACAATACTGAATGCTGGTAAGGATGCAAAGATACTGGATCACTCATACTCTGCAACTACTCATAAATCTGTAACTACTATATGACCCAGAAATTGCACTCCTAGGTATTTATCCCAGAGAAATGAAAACTCATGTTCACACACAAAAACCTGTATGATGTTCAAACACAAAAACTTGTACACAAATGTGTATAGCAGCTTTTTTTCTTTTTTTTTTTTGAGACAGAGTCTCACTCTGTTGCCCTGACTAGAGTGAGTGCCATGGCATTAGCCTAGCTCGCAGCAACCAGACAACTCCTGGGCTCAAGCCATCCTATGCCTCAGCCTCCAAGTAGCTGGGACTACAAGGCATGCGCCACCATGCCCGGCTAATTTTTTCTATATATATATATTTTTAGTTGTCCAGGTAATTTCTTTCTATTTTTTGGTAGAGACGGGGTCTCACTCTTGCTCAGGCTGGTCTAGAACTCCTGACCTTGAGCGATCCATCCGCCTCGGCCTCCCAGG